>JAJHUR010093750.1:7283-26298 GCA_027495735.1 Lutjanus campechanus | reverse complement strand
CCAGTTCTCAGCAATTAAATTGGTAAGTGCTTCTTCCACATCCGACATTTTGAGTTGGAAATGTGCAGGCGTTACTAATAACATCAATGATGGCTCTGTTCCATTACAGTGTCCCAGTAAACCAAGACAGTCATATTGTCCGAAGTTAGCTTCATTTCTTCCTCGTGTGATGGTGAACATAACCAGTTTAAACACAACGACGTCTCAAAGTCTCATTGTGAATCATTTTCAGGGATGAAGAGCTCCAGCTGTTGATATCCTCTGGACCGATGAGCCAGACTGATGAGCAGCAGCAGCAGCCAATCACCTGCTTGTGTATTCTTGATCAAAGAGGAAGTGGAGCCCCTCAGTTATGGAGGAACAGGGAATGCAGACCAGGTTCGGCCGCACGGCCGCCATCACTCTCTGTCCTCCCTCGGCAGTGTTGTCTTCCCGAGGAGCCCGCACATCATTCAACACTCTCCTCTTTAGCTTCTTTTGTCTCAGAGTGCTTAAAGGAGACCACATGGACACGACTTATTTTAAACATGCAGGACATTTTCCGTTTCATCAAAAAGGACTTAAACATTGTGACCCAGCGGGATGCTGTTACAAAGAGTCAAAATAATAGCTTCATTATTTTCTGTGATGAGGACATACCGCTGCAACTTTTTAGTGACACTTGCTACACTGAGTACTGTAGGACATCTATAGGGGACACTGGTTGGGATATCAGTGATAACGACGTGTTAAGTTATGTGAAAGACTCCACTGCCCACTGGTCCCATGGTCCCAACACCAGCAACTCTGAAGGGATTCAGCATGAACTGGTCAGCAGAGACAATTTGAACACATGCAACCTCAAAAGTCTTCTGAAATCCTGTCAAATCTACAATCCTCCTGGTGTTTTATCCTCGAGGAAAAAGAACGTAAAAAGGAGGAAGAGTGTGTCCTTTGATGACGATGTCGTGGTCTACCTGTTTGATCAGGTGCTGTTCTCCTTTTGTCTGTTATACGGTAGTTTGATGGGTTTGGGCTTTATTTCCCACTGGGGATACGAAAGTTAAATACATACTCATAATTTTACTAACCAGGGCTATGACACCGTCTTTGTTTTCTGTTTAATTCCCACTGCTACTGTTCTCAGGAGAGTCCCACTGTGGAGCTGCACTCTGGGCCCTGCACATCTCTGCCAAGCAGCTGCAACCTGCCAGATGTTACATTAGAAGACAGTGGTACTGTTCTGAAGGATTAAAACTGATTTTACATGATTTACCATTAAAGTGGTAACAGACAACTTTTTTTGCTTAAACTTATCATTATGGAGTAAATGTTGCAAATAATAATGATGCCCTCCGTATTTAGACTGGTTTCCTATAAACCTCACATTTACTTTGCAATTCTGTTTGCTACTGGGCACAATATTTCCCAGGAAAATGATGTGTCTATAACAGGGATAAATGAAAACTAAAATGTTTCCATATAATTTTTTGTCAAAGCCACAGGGGCTACTGGAGAGAGGTAAAAGAGTTAGTATGGCAATACCGCTAATAGTGGGGGAAGTTGAAAAGTTTACTTTAACCACATACTGTGCATATTTAATGTTCCTTCCGACCATTTGGTAGCAAGTAACCAAGTACATTTAGTCAGAGGGAAATATTTGATTCTTAATTCTACTGCATTAATTTAACAGCTAAAGTTAACTTTAAAAATGAAGATTTTATATCCAAAACATAAAATATGATGAATTTGTAAAATATTATGCATTTTCTATAGATTAAAGTTACTAAAAGGAGTTTTTAAACTGATTACCAAACAGTCACAATTTATTACAGATGTCTCTATATGTTCTACATGAATTTCCAGAAAGACTTTCTAAAAGTTGAGATAATATATATTTTGCAAAAATAATCATTTTGTAATTAATAAACAAGAAAATACTTTGACACTAAAACTTGGCCTAACTTCAAAGCGATGTAACAAGATCAGGGCGGGACACCTTAAGAGAAAATTGAATGTTTGTACGTTACTGAATCCAGATGCTGCAGGCTGTTGACACTTCATTTTCACTAACTGTGTGTGTTTGGTTGGTTTTGCCTGCAGGTTTGGAGTGGGAAGACGACTTCTCAGCTTTGGAGAAGAGCTCCCATTTTCAGTGCGTCCGACCGTCTGTATTATCTCGGCCCTACACCCTGTCCCTGCCGACACAGAGCTGCACGGCTCTGTCCAGACGTTTCTTCCTGTCCCAAACCTGCCTGTTCCTCACCCATGTCACTGAGTCAGACCTCGAGCTGTGAGGTAAAGGGTTAGTGCCACAAACACATACAGGTGGTGATTTTTATGACACGCTGGTGGCTCTGTCACATCGTCTGCGTTCAGCCAAAGGCCATCTAACTGTCGCCGTGGCCTAATGTGACACTTGTTTTTCTTTCAGACAGCAGCCTTGGCATAATGGAAAAACTGACTAATCGTCCAGATCTCGTCCTCCTCACCTCTAACTCATCTCCCCTGCGCCTCCCTCCTCTTTTATGATGAGTCAGGGATTTTAATGGATTTTTTTCCCTTCTCTCTGCTCCAAATGGATTCAAAGCACCTGTCGTTCGTGACATCATGGCCACGCAGGACTGTGTGACAGTGCATTCAGCTCTCACAGTTGTTGGTATAACATGATCACTGGCTATGATGCGATAAAACAGCCAGTTGCATAACAGCTGGTACATTTCCAGCTGCAAACCTCTGTGGAAGCTGCTTTTAATGCCAGGTTGTGTCCTTGGACCTCATAAATGTTGTCAATTCCAAGTTTAATAAATTGTCACATGTCTGAACTCCTGTTTTATCTTTAAATTGTTGTATTCAGCAAATTCCAGGCTGATCTTGGAGTATACATGTTGTTTATACAGTTTGTTTTGCTCAAACAGAGCATGCTTGTGGAGGTCCTGTTTGCTCGCCTCATTACTAAAGTGTATTCAGCTCAGAATTTATCAGCGGCTGTGACTAAATAAACAATGTAAGCCTTTGGGCCAATGGAGGCGGGAACTGAACAAACTAAAAGTAATAGATAATGTTTCCACAGAGCTAGCATCAGCGAGGTTTGGTTGATTAGATACAGTGTACCTGAGTGAGGAGGAAAGGAAACCTGGCAGGACCAGTCTTACACACACACACACACACACACACACACACACACACACACACACACACACACACACACACACACACACAGACAAGCTGTTCAAGGACACCAAAAGCTGAAACTGTTCGCCTCTAAGAGCTGGGAGCTTCACACCTGCACATTATTGTTGTTGTTACATGTTCATATTCATGTTTATGTTGCTAATGCCCAAATTATGGTGTTGTGAATTCATTCATGAAATACTCCTGGGGAATAACCTATTTTTTAACAGAAGCTACCATAAAGTTTGTATTTATTATCACCTTGGTGTTTTCTGAAGTTTCCTTCCATTCTAAAAAAGTTCACAAATTTGCTATATATTATATTATGCTATTTTCCTGTTAAGCTAATTTGGCATTTAGCCGTAAAAATGGTTGCATTAAAAAGGAATGAAACAGAATTAGCGACAGACTACTCCATTTTGTCAGAAATCAACCAAACAAAAATATGAATTCACTCACATTTTTCTCTCCATTGAATATTTGACATATTGTTGCTACACTGTTGCTACAGTTCCTGTTAAAAGGAAGTTTTTCCTCACCAGTGTCAGCTTTGTGCTTGCTCTTGGTGGGAACTGTTGGGGTACGGTCTGATCTCCTCTATGTGAAACCGTCCTTGAGATTACTTCTGTTGTGATTTGGTGCATTTTCTTGGTTTAGGCTACTTGTCAATGTGGCTCCTGAACTTCATGGTTTTACATGAAAAAGTTAATTAATTTGAGGGGACACAAGTTTGAAAAATCATTGTAAAAATGAGGCAATAATACAGTAGCAGTAGCCTACTTTTCTAAAAAGCAGCTAAGCCCCTTATTTTTGGAGAGTGTGGTGTATTTCTTATTACCAAAACATGCTGTGAAACATGGTTTAAATGTATGACTGGTCATTCAGTTTATCTCACTGTCATGACAGCCTATCTCTACTCCACTATCTGTCACAGTAGGAGAGGGCAATAATCCCAACTGCCAACAGTGGTGCTTCGGCCCTCAGGTCAAACAGACATTACTGAAGATCACACGTACAACTGAGGAAGGGGTGTGGGGGTGATTTTTCAAAAAAGGTTAATCATGTTCTGTTGTTGTTTGTTTGTCATCTTTGTTCAGTTTACAGTAGTTTGGCAGCATCTGTTAGTGATCTATGTTACACTGTCATTACAGGGAAAACAATAGAGCAGTGTAAAAAAGTAACAGTCTGGTAAAACGTAAATAATGTGAAAAAGTTTTCTTGAATGAGGCCTGTCCCTGCTTCTGTACATTCAGGTGTAGCCTGGAGGACTGTATTCAAATGAAGCAGTGGAAGGTGATAAGCCACAATGGAAATTATGTTAACTGCTTTGAGTTAAAGGGGTGGACGCTGAACCAAAACAAAGTGTCTCTGACTCTGTTCAGTGTCTCATTTTACTTACAGTCAGCCAAGAAAATCAGGAAAGGTTAACTGAGGAACATAATAAAATAAAATAAATAAAATACTTCTTTACTTTCGTTTTGTGGTAGGATGGTGTTGTGACTAATGTTTCAAGTAAACAACAAATGCCATTAACAAGATTTTGACAAGATTGTCAAAATTTAAGTTTGGAGATGGAAAAACATTTATTTTATCATATTACAAATAAGGCCAATATCTCGTTTTAAATATTATTTATACTATTATTTTAAATATTAGTTAGAGATCATTTATGGAATCCAACATTTACGGTAACAGGATGACTTTTTTCCTTCAAAACTTACACAAATAAGGTCAAAATTGTACTTAAATACAGTGCTTGAGTGAATATAAATTTACTTTTGTGCAGCATAAATTAAACAAATTCAGTGAATCAGTTTTAAAAGCCCCAATAACTAACATTAATTTGAGTGAGTATGTATCTCCATCTTATGCCAGGCTGGTAGCTTTAAAACTGGGGTCCAGGGAACAGCACACGTCCTTGAGTGGGCTGTAGGGGCTCTTCTGCAAAAGAAGCGATAGAATATTTTAACTTTAATCAAATTTTCTGGTAGTTGGAACAAGACGGTAAGAAATAGGGTTGGCTGTTTCGATTGACTGGGATTTATAGTGATCCCAGTTTGATTGTTAATTTACTATGAAGACTTAATTATCTTCAAACCTAAAAACAACAATGACAACAACAACACAAACAAAAAAACATATATATATATTGTGCATCTATTGTAGGGTTCCTCAAAACCCTGTGTTAGGTTGCCATATAGCCTTGTTATCCTCTTTTTCCAAGGCAAATATTGTATTGTTTACATGACTAATTTTATTCAGGCCTAATAAATTTAATAAATTTAATAAATTTAAATTAAACTCCACCTCGACCAACTGCAACATTAAAGTACTGCTTAATGCATCATAATAATGATTTGAAAATACCTGAAATGGGGCTCATTAATCATCAAATGTGAATGCGCCCAAGTTAGCCAGTTTTAATCAGCGGTCCTTTTGCCAGATGTTGTCAGCATTCCTAGAATAATAATAAGTGCTTCTACTTTTTATATTTTGTGCACATTATGTTGCTGTTACTTCTGTACATTTCAGTGATATTTTGAATGCACTTTTAATTCCAACAGTCTTTTTATAGTGTAGCATTGCTACTTTTACTGTAACGGATCTAAATACTTGTTCCACCACCAAGTATCAGGCTACTGAATAATAATGCCAAAATTGATTAACTTCCTTTCTCTTTTTTTTATTGATTACAGCTTATGTTTGCACAAACCCTCTCCACACTAATCATTAAGACATCACTGATGTAGTTTTGTGACTTACTGCAGCAGCAGTAACGGTAACAGCAGCAGCAGCAGGAGCCTCTTAGGAAATTTGGGCAGCGCACAGAGCTGGAGGGAGTGTTCCGGCTCTGTGATTGGCTGAGCAGCGCTACGTGTACATCAGTCAGCTACAGGTAGTCCACATGTGACAGTTATCTGACTGTGTGTGTGCGTGTGTATCTGCGGCGATCTGCTGTTGCTGCTGCCCTGTCTGTCTCTGTCTCTGTGTCTGTCTCTGTTCTTTACTTCACATGATGGTGCTGTGAATGACCCGCTGAATGGTGCCGATTCATCTGTCAACATCGAGGAGGACGAAAGTTAGTTTAACTTCCAAAGGTGAGACTTCTCATGTTTTGTTTCGTTCACTTTCATATAGGCAGTGTGTGTGTGTGTGTGTGTGTGTGTGTGTGTGTGTGTGTGTGTGTGTGTGTGTGTGTGTCATTTACTACAGTGAATGAGGCTGACTTTTGCCTGTTTATCTCCTATCAGTTACAACACTACCGTTGGGGTGATTGGGTTAGGAAAATACAGAAGGATGGAGAAATTCCCGTATTTCATTGAGAGCACTAATCTTCAGTATGCAAAACATCCTTATCTGTGTAATTTGAGCAGTTTTAGCACATTAGCATGTTTGATCATTTGGTTTAAAGAAATTTCTTACCCTATTGCCACCCCCCTCTTTTTTTTTTTAAACATACTGACTCATATCAGGAAGTTCACTCACCAATATGTGCATTTTAAAGGAATAATATGCCATTTACCTCAAAGAAAAGTAATAGAACAATGTATAGACTCTTATAAACACAATCCTTTTCAAACATCACATATGACCCTCTAGAAATGTGAGGTGGTGTCTGTATCTGCAGACTGTATCTGCCCTCTGACTGTATTTCCTTATTTCCTCATTATTTTGCTGTGCTCGGGTTGTTTTACCAAACCTAAATGTGGTTGTTTGACATCCTTGGAATGGTAATCAAGAATCAAATATAATTCTGGTGGGTTTACAGGCAAATCCTACTGATGTACCAGCAAACTGGACATCTACTGGTTAAATACAGTTACGGAGCATTGGAGGTGAATTATCAGAGTGCTGCTGGCTGCTCTCTGTGTTTTTGTGAGTGTAACCTTGAAATGAGCATTATCGCAGGACCGCGGGGATAAGAGAGGCGTAGATTACCAGACCAACATCATGGAGTTTTCACACTGCAACAGGCTGATTAGATACAGCAGGATGCAAGGCTGTTTAAATTGGACAGAGGCTCATTCAGTAATAGGGGATGACTGGGAGAAGACTGTAGACTGAACTAGACTGTAGAAAAATTCTTGAAGTCAAGCTTTAAATGTCATTTTTTATACATTAGAAAGTTCAGCTTTTTCATTTTCGTGATTAATCGTGATTAATCTTATAGTTGTTTGGTCCATAAAATGTGAAAAAATTGTGAAAAATGTTGCTCGATGCTATGGCCCTCTGGCCTGTTTGGTTGTGTCTGTCTGCTCCTCTCTTGCAGGTTTGTGTAGCCTAATATGTAGGTGGGGCTGCCCACTTGGGCTGCCTGGGAGCATCTGAGCCCAGTGCTCCCAATCACTAGAAAATCTGCCACCTTAGTCATCTGGTCGAGACTCTTCCCATGTGCTTTGTTTGGTTCCTTTCCAACAAGACATCACACAAGATACTTTACACACACCCACTCAACTACACCACTGACTCTACTGTCATCCGCATCTCATCTCTGTAATTTATGTTTTTGTAAGTAAGTCAGTTAATTTAACTTTAGTGTCTTTCCCTTATTTGCCATGGCTTTTCGAGCTGGTCATGACAAATTGGGGGCTCGTCCAGGATTTGAACCTGGGAGCTCTTGCATGCTTCCAAAAGCCCAAGGTGATGTCCTTATAAAATGATGGATTGTGATGATTGATGAAGCGACTAATCGTTGCTGCTCAAGCTTTTTCTTCCTTTCTCTAACATCCCTGTCTTTTCTTTCAGGACTGTTGAAGCTGTGAGATCTACACTCATCAGAGACAGAGTGAGGTGAAGGAGGCAACAGGATGAAGTCCAAAGGGAAGGCTGTGAAAGCATCCAGGAGGACCTGGTCCGACCCAGAGCCAGAACTTGAACCGGACACAGAAGCAGAACCAGGCTCCAGCGAGCAGGAGGGCTCAGAGGCCTCGCTCCGGATCGGCGGCTCCTGGAGGGGTTCGCTGAGGGGCGGGGACGGCAAACGCCAAGGAGGAACGGGTGGAGGCCGGAGGCGCAGGCAGTACGGCTCCAGCAACAAGGAACGTAGCATCCGGCGGCTGGAAAGCAACGAGCGGGAACGCCAGCGCATGCACAAGCTCAACAATGCCTTCCAGGCCCTGCGTGAGGCCATCCCCCATGTCAAGATGGACAAGAAGCTGTCCAAAATTGAGACTCTGACCTTGGCAAAGAATTACATCAAGTCCCTAACCAGCATCATCCTGGACATGTCAGGGGCCTGCCTGCCTGCTGGGGGTGTCCCCTCAGAGGCCAGTGCTGCCAAGCTGCTCCAGTGCTACCAGCAGCACCTGCAGGAGGACGGGGAGGACGATCTCACCCAGTACCTCACCCACGTGCATAACTTCAGCCAGCGCAGCTAACAGTGGCTGCAAAGAGGCTGTCTCCAAGGTGTGGGTGGACTTTGAGGGCCAGATCTAAAATGACATCCAGTTCCGATAGGTGTGAAAGTGGTGTTTTCTCTAGGAACTGGTGCTGTTCCAGATCATAGACCTTCACAGACAATAAACCCACGCACCATGGCAAAGGGAGGGCTGTCTAGAACTTGTCCTTCATGAAAAATATGGAATGATTTGAGGACCATTCGCCACACAACGACTGCAGACTGGACAGAGAAAACCAGATGGATCATGGTCAGGGGAGGTCTTACCATTAGGTAAAGGTCAGCATTTGCCTTGGGCCCAAAGCTACCAAGGGCCTCATAAACCTATGGTTAAGAAAGTTTATTAATTCACAAGTGCCTCAGGGCCTCCCCACTAACTTGGACCATTACATGATCTTACTGTGAATCTGTGGAAATGATTCAGGAAGACAGTAGCCAACTATTGAAAACAATCGGCTTGGTGAAGTGTACAGACTGTTGAAAGATGAGGCAAAGCTCCTCCAGCAGTGCTGAAAAAAGAATGAAGCAGGAGGACAATATAGAGAAAAAGTTCTTCCCCTTCCAGCGTAGAAAAAAAGGACGATAGTCAATGACGAGTGACAAATAATTTTTTTTCAAGTTTCAATTGTGTCATGAATTACACGTATGATGATGTCAATTTAGTATAGTTTTGTGTGAAACTGCTCAGTGAACTACATCTCTCGTCTTGCACAATATACATCACTAACATCACCAACATTGTGGTCTCTTTTAACTTACCTGAGGTGTTTCATCCAGCGACTCCTGGTCCTTTTAAAGACCAGTGACTTCTGTGACCACGTCCCAGTACGAAGCACACTGACATCGTAGCTTCAGCTGCTAACGTTGGAACTGTTGGGTGTGTAGTCTTTCTAATTGCATATCTTCACAGTCTTACACTGAAACATTTTTACGACAAACAACTCTTGACTCCAGAAATCATTAAATTGGCAAACATCATACGTGTAAAAATGAAAATTCTCTCTCGTCATTGATTTATTTTTTCTGAACTTTGGTCTTATGCTGGTCCACTGGAAGTGGCGGGACTTTGCCTCTCTACATCCATCCAATCCACAGCCTGTGGCAGGAGATACATAAATATTCGCTGCCCTACCGCCAGAGGCTGTGAGACTTCTCAATTCATCTTCCCCACTCCATCATAAATAAGTTTATTTTTATGACTTATTATTTATTCCAGGATTGAAAAAGGGGGATAACAAGGGATGTGGAAGGCCCCATGTCTGTACTTGCCTTAGGCCCCAAAATGGATAAATCCGCCCCTGATTGTGATTAATACAGGGTGACCAGATGAGAATGGGTGAAATCTGGGACACAGGTGTTGGGAAGAAGACATGACAGACAAACACCTTAATAATAGTCTGACATATCTTACAAAAACATAAAAGATAGTTTTAAATAACTAAAAGTAGGAATTATAGCCTACATAACTGACTTGGTCAGAATATTTTCACAAATTCATATGTTTTTCATATTATCTGTGAAAATAACGGTTAACTCATGGGACAAAAATGACATGATTCACGACTACTGTCTGTCTGGTCACCCAAGGTTAATATGAAGAGTGAAATTTGTTATCGCACTCAGAAATGAAGGGCTAATATTTCATCATTTTCTCTCTTATTTCTCATCTTCTATGGTTTGAGCTGGAGCAGGAACTTGCTCTCTTTTGTGTTATCTTGTGATCTTATTGTGTGTTTTCTGTTGAGAAACCTGCTGATCTTAGCCTCGAGTCATAACTGTCACATCCAGGAAGAAAAAATAAAGGCAAGCAACGGGTCTAAATATTGAAATGTTGGAAGTTAGAAAGTGTGTTTGCTCATTTACTGAAGTTAAGAACACGATTTACTTGTCCTCTAACAGGTTGTGCGCCCATAACTGGAGGGCCTGGATGATGTTTGAAGTGTGTGTTGTTTGACGTTTTTTGTCTCAAGGCAGGACTTTGTGGTGAAAAAGAGGAAAGGAGGAGCTATTTGAGGATTTATTATCAATAAACACATTTATTTATTGACAAAGACTGTTATTTTGACCATGCACAACACTTGAGAAATGTACTCCACAATGTCAACAGCACGGATGTGTTAGAGTAACACAGTATGGTGTTAGTTATTCACAGATAATACAGTACATTATGACAGTAAATAATGGTATGGAAGAAATTATGCAGTCGTTAAAATAAATTAATGCCTGAACAGATGCAATTCATCAGTGTGTGTCAGTGGTTTATGAATATTTCTTAATGTAAAACTGTATTTTGAATTAATTGTTCTTTGACAAATGTACAAACAAGACTCCACCTTAATATAATACCACTAAACTTACTGTATAATACTAATATCTTACAGATTTATAACAAAAATAGACTGTTTTTAAATGTTTTTTTGTCACTGCTCAGTCATTCAACCATCTGTCCACAGGAAGTAGGTGGCGTGCAAATGCAAACGCTCTCCTGAGAAAGAGGAAGGTTCAGTTTGAGCAAATTTAACCACAAGACTTTTACAGCTAATCCACACTTGTCCCTTATTTACATCGCTAAACATTGCACATACTCCATGACATAATCATGATGAGATCTTTTAGAAAACAACATTAAGACCTTTATAAAAACATCTCTCGACTGTTTTTACAAGGCGAGCAGCAGCAACCACCACAGGTAAATGAAGCCAGTGCAGGACTTTTTACAGCTGCCACAGACGCTTGTATCATTAAAACAAACCAAGCCTTACAGAAAAGTTACAGCCTATTACACTCTGGATTGATTTTTTTGGCTCCATACAATTGGCAGGATTGTAGCACGCAAAAAACCAAATTTTAGGCTTCAAGAAATCCTTTCATAAACCTACAGCTTTAGAAATTGTGTCAGACTTCGATGGAGCCAGTGAAGCCTGGATTAGACATTGTCTCTATCTGCTTATTCATTTTACTTCTGAATCATCAGGCTTTACTCCTGTTGGAACATGTGTTAATCTGTTGCAAGCAAGCTAAGATGAAACATAATATTTATTTTGTAAAAAAATACCTCTCAGTTAATTTTTGATTTCCAAGGGTGGGCGCAGACCAAAATGCCTCTGGGCAAAACAGGATAGACCTACAACCAATCAGAGCAAAGAAACGTAACACGCGTCGTCGGTAAATTAAAGTGACCAAATCCTGTTGGAAGTACAACAAACGCATCTTTCTTATCAACAAAAGCTTCATGTGGATTCAACAGAAACGGTTTCACACCAGTGGCAGCCATCTTGGTTGTTTATGAAAATGCCTTAGTGGCAAATACGGTTGCCTGTGTGCAGTCATCGTATCAAACCCACGCCATGTTAGAGAAAGAGTTGTGATTGGCCCAACCAAATCCAGGATGAGTGGAAATTTATCTGAACTGGAGGATGGCTAGACGTATCTGCCAGGGCATGAACTAACAGATTAGTCTGGCTCCCAGGCTACAATGCCAGCCCTAGAACTAACAAGTAAGCAGCTGTAATTGAAGTAAACACATTTTTCCCTTTTTAGAAAAAAAGACATGCTTTTAAAAAAAGATACCCCTTCCACCTTCAATTTACATATGATAATTTCTACACAGAAACCAACAGAAACATCACATCCTGATGTATAAATACAAAAAAAATGAATTAAGACCATTAAGAAAAACAAACACTGGCAAAAAAAAAAAGAAAAAAAAGACAGAAATGCCGGTACAGAGGAGATGAAAGTAAAAATGAACAACATTCAGGTCAATAGACTAAAGGTTGTCTCCAGAGACAAGGAGACGGATTCAGCTCCACATTTACAATTGTTCTAAAGGTCCAAAAGTCACAACTTTCTGTTAGACTGACTGCAGTGATGTGAAGACTAAAGGTTGCCCTGAATTATCGACAAAGGTTTACTTCAAAGGTGATGAGGTTTAGGGTGGCTGTGTGCTGTATGTGTGTGTGTTTGTTTGTGTGTTTATGTGTGTGGACACTATTCCACAACACTGCTGTTGACCTCTGTGTTCCTGACAGCGAGGGGGCTCCGAGGGGCTGCGGCCGACGGGTCTGTTAGAGAGGGAAGACGGACACGGGGCGGCTCCATGGAGTTCCCCCTCACTGTGATGTGGTCCCACCCACCCTGAAAGACAGGAAGAGACAGAGAAAGAGGGTTGAACAGCCTCCTGCTGCACAAGTCACTGTAGAAACTATCCAACTTCGAATCTATAAGTCAGGTTTTCAACTTTGAAAGGCAGAAGCAGTGAGGCTCTCTCGCTTATTTTACTTCTTTATCTAAAAAGTGAACAATTCCGTCAGAGAGTGATTTATTATGAAAGTAATGCAATTACAATTTCAAGCAGTTTCAAGCACTTTCCTTTCCCTTTAAACTACATTAAAATTCACGTTTTCAAGGATTTCCAGCACCTGTAAAGCATAAAATCTTCTGACAGCCTGCAATCTGATATAAAAACATGTTTTAACTAAAATCACTGCCTACATCATGCAAAATAAAATATTCTACACTTTTGCAAATAAATAAAAGGCCCCCTTTTTTTGGGAGTAAACGGAATTCAATCCTATTTAAAGACTTTCCAACACAGGCAGAATCCCTGACAATACTGTAGTGCAGGTTACTTCTTTTGGTGTCTTACCCCAATACCGTAATCCCACGACTGTCCTTTAGGCTCCATCGGTTGGACTCCGAGTCGATGGCACACGGTTCCACAGCTCAGACTGTGGCTGCCCTGCACCTTGTCCGCAATTATCCACACCTGCACCACAACAAGAGCAAAGCAACACAAATCAATTGATTTAGAGTCGATTGATCAGACACACAAACAACAAAAAATCCAAAGGATGACACGTTAAAGTCAAAACACTAATTTCCAAGAAGTTAAGAGGACAAAGAGGCTCAAGACGTTCAGCGTAAAAACTAAACAGCACAATCTCCCACTTTAAAAACAAGGACAAGTAAAGTAACAATTTCTTTGCAGACTTAATAAATAAACCCTGTTCCATAAAAATGTCCTAACCTGACTTCTATAAGGCCCTACTCATTTAAAAAGTTGTTGATATGTAGCAGAAACTGTTCCACAACACGGGACCATGCTGTGGCTACATTATTCATTCATCCACCAAACAACATGCAAGGACTGTTTCTAACTTCAACGTGATATTTCTTATGATGATTTTAATGGATTCATGTGCTGACATGCACTTCCAAATATATTTGTTTCCACAAATTTATTCTGAATCATTCATTATTGCTGCATACTTTCACACTGGAAGCTCCAAGTGATTCACACGATTACCAACACAGTCTTTCTGTGATGCTTTATACCACATGGAATATCAAATCAAACTAAACTAATTTCTATTTATTTCAATGTAGACAGTAATAAAAGCTGAGTAACTGTGAAAAAAAAAGATCCATATTGCAGCATTGATATCCTGGTACTGACCTGGTCCAGAGGCCCTACAGAGACCTTGCGTACATTATTAGAAATGTGTTCCCAGGAGGAGCCCTGAGGGTAGCTTGGGGTCACACCCTGCCGGTACCACAGGTTTCCTAGACAAGAAACGGTCGAATCAGACACATGATCAAAATGAGTCTAACAAAAAACATGAATATCAGGTACATCAGGTAATACTTTTACCATTTTCATCTACAGTGTAGACTGATGTCCGGCCAACAGACACCTGCTTCAGCTTCTGTTTGCACGGGGATGGGATGTGGTACCAACAGTCTCCTGCAGGGGGAGACATAACACATAATACTGTGTGAGTGAAAATCATCATGTGCATCAGAGGCTGACGGGTTTTGTTTCCTTGGCTGTACTTTTGTTTATTTCTGTTGTTTTTTATGTCCATTTTGAAGCTTTTGTTCATGTACACTGCCCTGTAAGGCTTCAACTGACAATTATCCTCACTGCTGATTAATCTGATGATTATTTTCATGATTGCTCGATCAGCTGTTTAGTATATAAAATGTATAAAATTGTGAAAAATGTCTATCACAGTTTCCAAAAGCCTAAAGTGCTTTAAATTTAGGAAACCCTTAAATTTAGGAAGCTGGAGCCAGCAGATGCCTGGTGTTTTTGCTTGAAAAGTGACTGAGCTGATTGATTAATCAACTAATCATTGCAACCTAATGCCTCGGTTCATCACGTCAGGGTGGGGTGGAGTTGGTTGGAGGGAAGAAAACAAGGAAAATGTGGGGAAAAGAAACTGTTGGGTTATATTTTACTTTGCTTCAGTTTTGTGATCAGGATTTTCCTCAACTCAGCAAATTATTAAGTAAATATTTTTAAGTAAATGTTTTGTTCTTTCACACAGAATATCACAGTTTCTCCCACTGACCTGCTGGGCTCTGTGCAGAGACAGATCCTCTGTAAAAGGCAGAACCGTCCCTGGCGATGGCCCAAACCTGGCTGGCAGCTCCGATGGAGATGGACTTGAAGGGCTGATCGGTTCCCACATGGAGCCATGAGGATCCCTGATAGACCAGCGAGAAGATGTTAGAATAAATACCTTCCAAGTACTTTTTAAACTGTTTTTTTCCCCATACTATATGAGCATGATAGCCTCTATTACACATTTCAAATAGGCATATAAACACCATCTGATGGACACACCTGCAACAACTGAATCAACTCCCACCATCTTCCTCACTGCACTCAAGTTCTCTCCTCTGTCATGTCTGTGCAGCTATTTGTTTTGTCCTTTTGTTCCTGTTAATTGTTTCTGTTTAATTTGTGTTGTAATGTGACTCTGTCCTGTAAACCAGTTTTAAAGACTCCGGAGTCCAGGTTAATGTTGGTATTGTAACATGCATTGTATCCTTTTTTCAGCATAAATTCAACTACAAGTCTGCCTTTTCATCTTCTCAATTTAATAAAGAATAAAGCTGCAAGGAACCCAAAATAGACCAAAAAAAAAAAAAAAAAAAAAAAAAAAGCACAAATCTTTAGTCATAATCGCTCAAAATATTATTAGAGAATAATTCTAGGCTGCCAGTATTTATACAAACAAATAGAGCAGAAAAGATTTAAGAAATAAAGTCTGTAAATCACTTCCAGCTGGTTTCTCTAGCTTGTCTCATGGAATATAAATAAAGTTATTTTACTATAAATAAAACATGTTCACAGATTAACAGACAAACTCCTGAGGGTTAACTGAGTCAGGAAAGTTTAAATGTGACACATTTTAACATCTGTAATGTCATTTTTAATGTCAGAAAAGCTTCCATTCAGACTAAAGACCAAACCCAAGAAGGACAGTGTGGTTCTGTTGTGCACAGATGGGATTAAAACAGGACAACAGCTTTGAATGTTTATGGTTGACTCATCAAATGGTGTTTAACCTGTTCATGGGGTGTCTACTCTGCATGTATACAGTAAACATGACTCACAGCAGGTGTCAGTGCGGTGACTCCCAGGCGGCAGAGCACATCTCCCTTGTTGCTGATGGCCCACAGAGGAACCACGTCCACGCTGCTATGAGCTTCACATGGCAGGATGGTCACGTCGCTCAGCGGGATAGGTGGAATTTCTTGCCAGGGTCCTGTGGTGGTCAATTTACACTTCCTGTGCAGGAGGAAAAACACAATGCAAAAGAAGACAGAAGACATTAATTGCAATATCAGCAGCAAAAGATGCTGCTGGAGTGTGAGGTGTGGCAAAAGAATCTGTTTTTCAAATGTGTGTCAACTTATTCAGGTTAATATGATGTTATCAGGCTGAAAGCAGCTGAAAGGTGTGTGGGATAGATTCATGGACCTAAGTCTCATTTTATGTGTTCCTGCTTTGTTGCTGGTGTTATTTTGTTCTACAAAGGGCTCCACGATGTCTCCACACTCTTAGTGCTTGTGCTCAGTGGTAACTGTTGGATCCCTCATAATTTCTGTTAGGATTTGGTGCTAAATAAAAATGACTTGACTGTTAAACAGTTAGATTTTGCAAGTGCATGTGGTCAGACTAGGAGAGATGTTGGTGCATGAGTTGTGAAGGTTCTCAGTGGACATGCAAGATACTTTTCAGTGACAATTGTTCTGCAGTTAAACATTGAATAAGTTTTATTGTTCAAATGACAAATTTCCATTTTTACGACAAATTAAATGCTATGTGTCCTGGCAGCTATTTATTTTATCGTCCTTTTAATAGTCAGAATCTCTGAGTTGATTTTGTGGCTTTTTGCTCAGTTTCTCAAACTACATTTGTCTTTGTGCTTTTTTAGTTTACTAATTTTTATATTGCTTTATATCTCATGTAAGTATAGGTAACTTCATTCTGAAATTATTATAGGGCTGCAACTAATGATTATTTACATTATCAATTATCTGTCAATCATTTTCACAAGTAATTGATTAATTATTTGGCCTATAAAATTTCAGAAATTTGTGAAAAATGTTGATCAGTGTTTTCCAAAGCCCAAGATGACATTTGCAAACGTCTTGTTTTGTCCACAACTCAAATATATTTAGTTTACTGTCAGAAGAATAAAGAAACCAGAAAATATTCACAATTGAGAAGCTGAAATCAGAGAATTTGGTTATTTTTGACTCAAAATGATTAATCAATTATCAAAAAATAGTTGTTGAGTAATTTAATAGATGACAACTCTTCAAATAATTGACTAATTATGGCAGCTCTAGTTTATTACATAGTAGCATAATAAAATTGGGCCAATAGATGATTGATTTCTCAGCAATTTGCATGTTCTCACAAAAATCATCAACATTCTCTTCTGGATAACTCAGTTATCTGTGTATGAAGAACGGGGCCCTGATCTGCAGCTATAATTAACCAGCCAATTTGCCAGAAAACCCACTTCTGTTGAAAAGCCAACATAACAAAATGTTCCAGGGCTACGGTCACCTGTACGTGAATAGAAAACAACACCTGTACACTATAATACAATCTATTACAACACCAGGTACTACCAACAATTTGTCAGACTCAAAGACATCAATGACAGTAAAGATGCCCCTTGTCCAACACCTCTCTATATGGCATTTTATATCATTTAACTCTTGTCATGATTATTCTGACTCTCTGCTCTGTTTCCTCTGCTAAGTCTGCATCGACTTTCTAAAAAACTTACACAAACATACAAACAAAAACTGCAAAATGTCAAGTGCACTCTTGGACCACTGTGTACCTGCTGAGCAAATATATTGGAGGGACTAATATGCCAGTGTTGCTTTTTATAGTACCTGGCCCACCGCCTGCGACGCACAAAGTCCTTCATCGTTTTATGGCCGTGATACGACCTGCATGAAGAGATGAAGAAGAGGAAGAATTACAGGATAAAATAAATAAATGAAAGTCATTAACTATGATGGCGGCAGAGTTTGAAACAGGTGATCCAACAGGTGGATTTGAGGAACGACAAACGAAACCTACGCTGGAAAATCAGCTGCATACTGCCAACCTTCTCTGTCTGTCCCTCCAGAGACGCTGTAGTCGATGGCCCACTCAGACACCTGAAAACAGCAAATAGAGGAAGCGAAATACTGTCAATACCTCTGTATTTTTAGCTAAGTATTTATAGTTTCCTAACTATTGTTTAGAATGGGAGGACAGTGGTTAATTTTTGTACCACAGGACTGGTTTCATATCACCAGAAGACATTCCCCGGTGTGTGCATGTGTCTGTCTGTACGTGTACTTACCCATGTCCAATGGGGGGAGGGAGGTTTCATATTTGTTTTTGTGCACTCGTGCAGTCCTGATGCATCACTCCACATGTATCGGTCTGTAGGCAGCCCTCTACAATAAACCAAACACACTTTAAATGAGTCATGACCGACTTTACACTTAAAATAAAAAACAACATGTACTTCAGCTGTAATAAGGATGTTTGCATTTGTCACATCATAGTGACATAGTAGTTAAGCCTGAGTTGAAAAACTGCAGTGACATTTGAATACATTATCCAGGAAAAAGCACAAGTAATGTGACAGTCTATCCAAAGTTGTTTGTTATTATCACGGCTCCTACACCTTTTCCCAAAGATCTGGCCACATTTCATTTCTTTATCACATTAAAGTAGATGTTATTGTGATAAAAACAAGCAAAGTTTCTTGATAGAATTTAACAAAAGGGTGACAAAGTTATGGAAAACACAACAAAGTTTCATGTTTCATAATATATAACCTGTTAGTAAAAGGCATTGAGGTTTCAATAAAATCCTTTTCTGTATTTAATGCTCACTGAAACAGCCAACTCCCTGCAGGTTGTTGTCTGTTGTTGTTGCACTCACTGTTCTATCAGAGGGCACACATCAACAAACAGATCACACTAAGTGTAGCCACACACGCAGAGCGGCAAGTGAGACTCCAGCAGAGCAACCTATTCAGTTACACAGAGATTTATTATGAAAGTAATGTAGGTGCAGTTTCAAGCACCTGTTAGAACCCTATTTTATTCAGGTAAAAAAAAAAAAAAAAAAAAAAAAAAAAAAAAAAA
>JAJHUR010093749.1:665-17201 GCA_027495735.1 Lutjanus campechanus | reverse complement strand
CAGTTAAGCCACTGCTGTGCAGTTGATAAAGACACATTTTGACACCGTAGCCACAAAGTTGGACAGTACTGTCTGTACAAAAGACTAATAAACACTAATAAACAGTATATCTCAACAAGTTTGACTAACTTTTGATGCACAGAGCAGCATCTTGGATCAGCTGGCGTGTGGTTTACCGTCATATTACGATTATACAACAGGTTACCAACAAAGTAAAGGATTTAATCAAATGCAGGCTTCTCGCACTGTGGGGCATTTTGCTCTCAAAATACAAAGCTTTTTGAAAGTGTTATCTCCATTTCCTGGGAAGCACATGGGATCTGACTAAGAACTGGAAATCAATCAGGTCAGTAGAACTCCTATGTAGTAAAACCTGGTTTACTACTCCAGCAAGAAGGTTGAACCATAGTAACGTCCAGCAAAAGACAATTTCTAGTCCCTGTTGAGTCAGACAGCCAACTCGAGCTGCTTTCTAGAGCGTGTGGGATTTCCCAAACTGAAGAAATACCACACATATAAACACAAAACTGCTTTGCCAGCTCAATCTTGATGTAACTAAGATATCTGCTTAAAAAAACAAAACAAAACAAAAAAAAAAACATTTGCCATGGACACATTTAACTGCTATGTCCAAAAATGTCACATGTGTTTTTAAGCTAGTTGTGCCATGTCACAGACTCACCAGCACAGCTGATGAAGGACGCTGAACAGAGTTTGTGTGTGATCCAAACATTTTCAATAACTCCAGAGAGTCCAAAAGTCAAAATGTATTGAAAAAAAGATAGAAATCCAAAAATCATAACAAAATATTCTGCTTCAATCCATATTTGTTGGCATTTGGGCTCTCAAAAACAACATGTTCATTTCTGCCGCTAACCTGTATTAACAAAGCGGTATAGCAGCAGTCTAACAGCACCATAAATTACGTTCATTAAAAAAAAGTTGATTTAATTATTCCAGAAATATTACATGAACAGCTCTAAGAAATAGAGAGCGGTAGATGAGTTCTTTGAAGAAACAAGTCAAGTCAATAGGCCCAGTGTGATTTTTCAAAAACACCACCTCTCTGGGTGGAGTAATATTTGTATTAATGGGTCGTGATGTGCTGTCAAGCTGATTTGAGCGTGTTCTAAACGTCTAGTTGACCAATCAGATTGCTTGGTCTGAACTACCTGTTGAATAATTAAAGTTTCAGGTTACTTAAGCTTCATTCATGTACGTGACTTCTGTAACTTCTACATACGTAACATACTTAATTTAACTCAAACCATGATCTTCTCTTAAACTTAACCAAGTAGCGTTGATGCCCACAACCGACCAATCAACATTAACCACGTTTTTAACGTCACATGACTCATGTCACTGATTCTCTCCAGCGGTCATATATGTTGTTTTTGGAGTCATTGCCAACCTAATTTAGCTATGAGGATGTATTGCCTCGTGCAGCACTCCAGACTTCAGGTTCAATATGATTTTTTGCAGCCACCCTCAACAATTGGGCTGCGGCCCACTGGTGGCTTTCTTGTGCAGTGGTGCTGCCAAATGGTTAGATAAAAATTTTTTTGGGTCATTTACAAAGCTAGTTATTTTTATCTGTAAATGTGCTCAGGAATCCACGTAAATAAAACATTAATTAATCCGTTCCCTCAGATGCAGTGACACAAAATGGATTGGTTAACGAAACGAAAAAGTGACGTGGGAGATGACCCTTGAAATATAAAACTTGAATACATAAAATGTGGATTCATAGTAGGGAAGCTGAGCCGAAAAGCAAAGTGTGTTGAATGTGGTGAAATCATTTCACAGCTCACTTTTTATTCTCTTATTTACAAGAGGTTAAGAAGCCCTGATCTACTGTACAGTTTTATACCAAAGAGACCTTAAAAAGGCACTTAGATGGCCTGTAAAAGTTTGATTGACACTTTAATAGTTTTTTTTTTGTTTGTTTGTTTGTCCTCAGAAATAAAGGGGATTTTCAAGTCAGCAAAATCAAAAGTGAACTGTAATATGTGTGTTCATTCTCACAGAGACGTGTGTGTACAAGAAGACCTCACTATCCAGCCGACGCACAAGGACCTTCTGTCTCGGATGAGGTAGGTTTATACCAAATTCTAGACCTGCCTGTAACGTCCCGTCACATCTTTTTTTAGGACAAACAAAGGATTTGATGGACATTTAAAAGTGTGTCTTTTATGTCATGTTTTTATCTCGTTTACACCCATGTGTGAAACAGCGACTGAAAGAAACGCGAGGATCAGTTGTGTGAGTGTTAAGAGCTGACTGTTGTTTCTGCGGAGGAGAAAATGATTGTATGCAACCTCACACCTGTGAGCGAATTACAACACCTACCAGAAAAATGTGATAATGGAACATAAAACTGACATATTTGATGAAGGCTTGAAGTGAAGGCAGCGAAGCGTGTGACAATTACACCATTTTTTGCGATGAAAACCTTCAAATCTTCACATCATAGTCACATTAACAGCCTTATGTAAGCCTTTTCCCTGTTTCCTACTTCTTGCTCAGGGTGTCGCAGAATTACATCACTGAAAAAGTGTTGACCGGTAATCTCTGCCCTCAGCTTTGTAAAGCATTTGTGAAGTGCTTAACTTGTTTTATTGAGCCCATTTTAATAAATTAGACTTTAAAAGGCGGTGATTTAAATCACAAATGAAAGTGTTTTGTTCTCAAATCCTTTGCGCAGCGTTTGCAGATTTCCATATCTAGTGTTTCTCCTGCAGATGCACTGATGAACTCAGGTGATTGCTGACCTTTGTGACTGCACTTTCAGCGTTTAATTCCCTCGATATTTTTAGTGTGTTCATTCCAGAACAAACAAGGATGAGTAAAAGTCCATTAATTCCCCAGCCTGCCCTGAGGGGCAGCATATTTAGTCATTGTGCACTGCAAACCTGCAAATTGCCAGTTGCCAATCATCACCGTTGGTCAAATTAGTTCCTGCGGGACCTCCGACTCCCCACCCTCCCCTCCCACGGCACCACCATCACCGGATGCATATGCTCATTACGCTATCATATCTGTTCTTCTCTGTCTTTTTCTCTTTCATTCTCCTTCTCCCTCTATCTCTCATTATCTGGTAATTTAGATAGGTGAGCGCTGTGGTGATTAGCCCTCCCCATTCATAATCAGTTCATTTCTTCCGCTTATCTGCTCATTATTGTTTTTCTGTGTTCAGGCCTATTGTGCCCTGGAGTAGGATGGATGAGACCCTGGTCCTGAGTTTTAATATGGCTCAGAACTGATAAAGGGAGGGGAAGAGTGAAGAAAACAGGGAAGGAGAGGGTGGCGGTGGAGGTATGAGGAGAGAGTACACAGAAAAAAAAAGAGAAAAGAGATGATTTCATCATGTAGAACAGGAAAGAAGAAGATGGCGAGGAAGGAGTATAATAACTTGATTTAAGCATGAATGAGTTTAAAATTTTATAAATCCGGTAAATGTAATAACCCGACATATGGGATCACATCAAATTAACTTCTTTGTGTGGTTTTAAAGGTACAATATATAACCTTTTGCGCTGAGGACTTCCACTTGCCCTACCAGGCAAGTGGAAAAACACATTAACGCTGAACCTTGTCAAGTCAAGACCGAGTGCTGTCACATCTCTGTCTCTATCATCCAAGTGATGACATGGTACTGTGGTCTGTAGTGTTCATGTCAGAGCTGGCATTAGCTAAAGTAGCTAGTTGGTGTAACTTTATATAGCGTAGCTTATAGTGTAAAAGTTTGTCCCAAATGTCTCAGACAGGGTTTCATTGCTAATTTTACAGATAAATGTTTTGTGGGCGAGGTAGCCGTCTCCTACCAGACAGCCTCAGCCTCTTCTCCCATCTCTCACATTCACTTGGTTGGCGCTGCTGTGCAGGGGGTCTCGGATGGGTGACAGCCGTTAACAGTGACAAAAATTTCAAATTAGAAATTAGTTGTTGATTGCACTTGAAGCAGGAAGTTTTACATCCAATCACGGGGATGATGTTAACAAATAAAACAAGACAATTCAATGATAATCCAGCAGTTGGGTCAGAGAACGAGACAACTCTGAGACAATACCGAGACCTTCAAAAATTGGTCTGTTGTGTACGACATTAACCCAGATGTTTTCAACAATCGTCAAACAAAGAGATGTGTGTCATTTTATTCAACGTAACAGTGCGTTTCATTTGGTCGCCGGCTATAACTCCTGGTGAAACACAGGATACATCAGAAAGTAAGGAAGGAAGTCAGCGAACGTAACTAAGCGTAAAAGTGGATAAAACTTTGATACGTTACCTCGTCTGTGACATGACCCACATGTCATTTCTTATCATCTCTGCCAGGCATAAGCTAGGAGGGAATCATGTGATCAATTGCGTGTGTATGTGTGACCAATGGTATGTGTGCACATTCATAACTGAAGCAGCTGAAGCACCTCTGTGATTCATAGTTACTGAAAAATCTTGAAAACATTTTTTCATGCCTCCACACTGGCGACAGCTGCGGCCAGAGGCTGTTTTTACTGTATGTTTTTGGGTCATCCCGGTGTTTGAATGCAATATCTCAAGAACAGCTTGAGGGAAACTCCTCAAAGTTTGTACACAAGCGTCCATTTGGACTCTATGAACTTTAGATTAAATTTTGGTGGTCAAACGTTGTTATTGTGACCTCACAAAACATGTTTTTGGCTATAACTGATGCTAATTATGACAAAATGTCACACAAAAGTCAAATAGGATGCTTGCAGCGTTGGAGAGCAACTACTTACTGTATATAACTTGTTATATGTAATTGAACTACAAAATATATCTAATTGTAATCAGTACAGCAACAGTTACAGAGAAAAAATATACTGTTACTAAATAAAATTTTGGCCAGATATTCTTTTTGGCGTTGCCTGGTGGAGATCTGCACTCGAGTGACCTCTTCTAGTTGTTTTGTTGTGAGAGATCCCCTATTATGTTGTGTGCATTTAGGTTTGCAAAACGAAGATCGTGTGAAAATGTTTTAACACATATTTTTACATTTCATCACACTCACACTCTCGGTGCTCACGCAGCGAGAGACTCCAGCAGTGCAGCTGGTGGTGATACTACTGAATAACACTACTCTTACGTTTGAGTATGTATTGTGTGTGTGTGTTTGTGTACATTGTGATCAAACTGCTACTTAAAGAGAGAGAGAGGTCCTTCCTCGAGATTGGAAACGCGTGTCCTCAAAAAAGTCCTTTCATTGCTGGTGGCAGGAGGCGACTTTGAATGCCTTTGCATGTCCTCCATCAGCTGTAATACTTCATCATGTTGTGCCTCCAGGACTCCTGTAGAAAACCTCATAAACTGTAACTGTGTCCCTCTGGTTCTGTTTTTTTTTTTTCTCTTTGTCTCTCTCTTTTATTAATTCCTTGACACAAACATAACTGTCTGCTCATGTGTGAATGTGAATATAGTCAAAGTGGCGCAGTTGTCAGACTCAATATCTGCACTCATTAGCCATTTCCTTTTGGTCCAGCACATGTTTTCTTGGTGATAATTTTCACTGCAAAAATTTTAATTAAACTGTAATATATCAACAAAGGCCTTGTGGGGGCAGTCATTTCCTTTCGGTCAATTAAATGTTATTGCTTTTAACATAAAAAAACCAACCTCTTAATATAAAAGAAACATAGAAAAGCATGTTTATTTTCCCAGAACAGACAGAATGAGAACCCCCACACGCTAATAATAAAGTGATGATAATAAAGTACAAAACCTAATAGAAGACATAAATGTAAGAACAAATAAAATGAGTGTTGAAACAAAGAAATATTGGAAGATTAATACATATATTTACTTATATTTATTTATATTTATTTTAAAGTGACTCAGACTGCGCAGATTACATCAATAAATTAATTCGCCTTAATGGTGAGAAATGACCAGATTACACATACTCTGCATAAATACAGACTAAGCCCGAAATCTGGAGAGAAAGAGTGAGGGAGGAGCTCAAAGAAACTGTTTACATGTTTACAGGCAACATCTTCATCTCCTACAATTTCCTCAGTCATGTCTAGAAGGGAACCCCTGATTTGCAACGCTCTCGTGAGATCATGGTTTCGGTTTAGAATCATCACTCTCGTGAGATTTTTAGCAGGTCTGGGGTTCACTTCCAGACACGACCGTCCAGCCAGCAGCCTGAGGGAGGGAGAGGAAGAGAGAAACCCATATACTGTTTGCAGAATAAGTTGCTAAACTTGTCGCTACTTGTTTTTTGTAAGTAAAGTCACTAAAAGGGTCTGAGAACTTGCCGAATCTGTTTGCAACACTGGTTGAGCTATGTGGACAAGCCTGCTTTCTGCTCCCTTAGTTGAAAAAAAAGTTTTAAAAAATTATTTATCATCGCACATATTTTTTTCTCAAATAATATCCCTTGTCTCTCTTCAGGAACGTCTTCAAGGTGGACGACATCGCCCTGAACTACCGCGATCCGGAGGGCGACCTCATCCGCATCCTCGACGATGAGGATGTTCAGCTGATGATCAAGGAGGGCAGAGGTCAGCAGGGCAAAGTCAAGAGGCCTGTCAATCAGTTTCCATGGGAACTGCACGTGACCATGGCCTCCGACCTTTCTGTTTACAACACTGAGCCCTGAGACTGGAAAGTGAGGGAAGTGGAGAAGATACTTGGTATTCTTATTTCAGAATATTGAACTTGAACCAAGTTAATGTTGCTTGTTAATGTGGTTTGTCTTTTTTCATTCATTCACAGTCTCATTCATGGTAAAAAATGTACCTGCTGTTTCAGTTCCTGTCTGACACATTTCACTTAGTAATAAACTAATTTAATAACGTTTTCACATTTTGCATGCTTTAGTTTTTTTCATTGGAAGTTGTAGCTATCAGCTGCTGTACACCGGAGAAGCAGAGCAGGTACACAGACTGCTAAATGCAGGGTTTGCCTGGGAGCCTTAGCTCAGGGCAAAATAAAACCTGAAGCTACAGATTATCTCACACATTTGCAAATCTCAGGGTTGGCAGGAGTCAAACAAGTAAAAAAACAGCGAAAAGAGATGTAACTGAGGTGAACCTGAAGAAGTGAGGCTGTCATTCTAGCTCTACAGGATAAAAACTTACCCTCATTAAAAAAAGGCTATTTAAATAGTCTTTGAGTATACTCATTAAATAAACTTTTAGATATTGTTGGACACATTCAAGGTATCCAATTTATTATAATTATAGAAGATAGTTGCACAGTGAAAATAAAGTTTTTGTCCCTTCATGCTACTACAGTTAAAATCAGAATAGAGTAGTATAACTAATAACAAAATAAAATAAAACAGTTTGTACAGTTTTTATATACATTTTATACAATTTGTGTCAGGTTGAATGTAAACAGCAGCAATAAGATGGTGATAACATAGCTTCATAACAAAAAGTTTGACATCTGTGAAACATTGTCCATTTGAGTCCATTTGTGCATGAAGCATCATTGATGAAACAGCGAGTCTGCTCCTCAGTTATGATCATTTGCCGTTTTTCTCTATTCTGAAACTCTCGACTGTCGGTCGAACAAAAAAAAGCTATTTTTGAGGAGGGATTCAGAACTGTGGTGGACATTGTTCTGGCTTGTTATTGACTAAAAGATTAATTAACTGATCAGCAACAACAACAAAAAAAACCAACAACAACAACAAGTGAATCAACAATGAAAATCTGTGGTACATATTCTAAATGTAAGGTCAATTTATTCTTCCAGGAGCTTTCAACCATATCCCAGAGTTTTCTTCTGAGTATGAAACTTGCTAAGCTATCATCACGGAAATTAATTCCTGGTCACATAATAACAGGTTCTTGTACATGGGGGATATATGGGGAAAAGGCAGCGGGATACAGTCGAAGCTAAGTAATTGGAACTTGCATGTACAGTAGAATATGCACCCAGGGTTAAGAATAAATGTCCACTCTCAAGATAATGGAAGTAATTGTTTGTTGCAACCCTGTTAGCGTTAGCCCTGACCTTTTCACCTCTTTCTCAGACGCTTTCCCACTTAATCTGAACGAACGGGACATGTGTGAACATAATCTGCCAGTCTGCCACCTAACAGACCATTCTGTGCAACTGCATCTGAACGGGGAACAAAATCTGAATTTTCCACAGCAAAATAATCATTGAATATTGATCAATTTTGTCAACCAGCTACATATATTTAGTGTTAATTTGGTGCTGCAGGGGAGAATCTCAGCTTGCAATGGGACCCTTAAGTGTCTCCTCCATGGCTCTGTCTCTCTCACACCCTGCATTCTTATTTTATCCATGTGTCTGCATTTCACTCACTCGCCTCAGGAAATTCAAATACTCTATTGCCTTTGCTGGCAGGACAGTTTTTCCTCATCTCTAATGCAAAGTTATTCCCCTCATATTCCCTTTTAACAACCTCTCCCAGGCAATGTGGAAGTTATGCATCTTTAAAAGTTGCTTATCGCACCAGAGGCGACTGATACTTGCCCAGACTTAAGTGTAAACACCCTTATTCTATTGAGTATTCAGGTGTGTATTTTGTTGTTTTCCTAGGAGTGAGTATTATTGGAAAAATGACAAATCCAGGAGGAACCTATGCATGTTGATTCGGTGATGGCCTGGATTTGACAGCAGATTTACATCTTTTTAAAAATGTCTGTTCATACTGAGAAGAGACAGTTTGGAGAGAAATCCAACTTCTTTCAGGATTATTTCGGGCCGTAACCGACTTTTGTCAGTTGAATTGGATTTGGCTGTTCAATACTGTATGAATATTCAACCATTCGTTCCTTTTATTCATATAGACTATCAAACAGATTTTTGAATGGGGCTCGGTGGGACGTTGAGGGTGACAGTGATGTTAAAGTAATATAATAACAAGGCAAGTTAGCCCTCCAAGCTAATGTGTGCTAACTACACGAACGACAAATCAGAAATCAGCAACAACATATCAAACAAAAGCCAGAAACTAACATTTTGCTGTGAGCTGTAAGGGCCTGTTTTAGACATAGTGTTTTTTGTCTGAGTACCAGCATCTTTTTTCAGTTGTTCCCTCTGAGGAGAGATAATTGAAAATCTCTGAACTTTTAAGAAAGGAGCTGGTCGACTATACGATTAAACGTTGCCACCCTCGCTACTCAGCACCAGAAATACTACTCAGTTAAACTATTTCTCAATATTTTATTCACGTACAATGACAGTTAACTGTTGTCTCTCGGGCCGCCCGCCACTCGGTGTGAGTGCCCTGGTGGCCTGGATGTTGTTATCAGCTAAGTGGGACAAATGACAATTTGTAAAACCAGCAGGGTTTGTCAGCATTTGGTGTAGAAAATAAAAAAATAAGGGTGAATGAAGGCTCTGTCAGATTAATATGGCATATAACCACTCAACTGGAGCAATGTGTACCCACATTCAGCACAGACACAAACATTAACCTGCAAGCACAGCAGGCCGCTGCTGCTGTTAGCACTGCTAACGTTAGCCACACACAATATGTGACAGCTAACACTAGCTCCATGCAAACAATGTCATTAAGACTCCGATCCAGTTCGGTCCGAAAAGCTGAAGCATTTAGTGAGTTGTTGTGTTTTGAACGATAATGTCCAGTGTTCATATTGCACGGCACAACATGCCACACATGCACACACACGTGCATGTTTTCCTCCAAAACAAGTTCCCTCTCGACACATCGAGGCATCCTGAGCTTAGCTCTGCCTAAAACGTTTGTGATTGGTTCAAAGAAATGCAGGGTGTTTTTTCCTCTACAGTAGAATGTGCATGTGTAAGCGCTGTGGGGGTCTGGCTATGCATGACTCGGTGCAGCCAAGACTTTTTGCACATTTGTAGGCAGATGTAACCTGTCATTGGTCAGTATGCTCATCAAGCATCTCGCGTCCAACGCTGCTGAGAAAAAACGTGACTCCTCACACTCAAAAATCTACATCTTCAGATCTACTAGGTGCCTGCAGATGTCCGTGTACACGTCCATTTGGGACTATATAGTAGTATTTCACTCAAACTCACCTTGTGTCCAGGTTCTCAGCTGCACATCTTCACCATGCGAATGGTACGACTTGATGTAGCAGAAACCCTGGAGAGCACAGTGGAGGCGAGGAGAGCTTCTGGGGACCAAAATGTCCACAGAGGTGCACAAAAAAAAAGAAAAAAAAAGACTGTTCAGCTTGAAGCATCTCAGGGGGACCTAATTTTAGACCAGCGTCCACAGTAACAGTTATTTTGGAACAGCTAAAACACAGTTACACAGTTAATTCTCCATCCTACAGTAGAGCCGGGATCCCTGGACACATGGTGGTGTAAATGATGTTTTTTCAGGTGCTAATGGGTTTTTAGGTGATGATCTGATCCTGTGAGGCTCAGAACGTTACCCTGCATGGCACTGACATGGATGCACATCACTACAATTCACTCTGGCACAAATGTCGTGTTGGGATGCAAAGAGTGGAAGCTTTTATTTAGGTTTTTGGACTTAAAGCACGAGAAAAAGAGGAAGCAAACCTCGAGGTAAGAGACTGACACTGCATACACAGAAATACACTCATGTGAACAAGTGAACACACACACTTTGATTCATTCTGGGTTAAAATTAAAGTACGGGGGGGATTAAATGGATAAAGAGGACATGTCCTTGGTAAACCGGTTTGTCTGTGTGATAACTTTATTTACATATTACTCTGTTTCCAATTACATGTATTGCCTTTTTTCATTTCTAAAGAGCGAGTTAGATTTGCCTGTTTCCATTGATTGGAAAGCACAGTGACATTGGTGTGACCCTTAGAAGAGCCGGAGTGAAACACACATATGTGACACTTTGTGATGTCACTCAAAAGGCAGCCACGCCTCATGACCACAATCATGTTTCGCTGCATGTTAATGCTTCCGCCGCGAGGGGCTTTGTGATTGCTTTCAGTCACTGCTTTGTTTTTTGTCGCCATTAAAAGGAAGAGCCCGTGGTCTTAACCTGATGTCACATTTTCCACTTACATTTAGCTGATGCTTTCATCCAGAGCAACTTAACGCTGAGTGAGCAGGGTCCTGTTCAAGGACACTATTGGCAGATCGCAGTTGTTGTTCTTGTTGTTATTATGGGGTTTTCTCTGGAGTCAGAATTCATCTCTTTGTTTAGGTTAAGCTTTTAATACTGAATTTCCTAGTGTTGTTTATGAAAATGTGACCATAATAGTGATTATTATCGATTTTAAGTGAAGCTGTGATTGGAAATACTCAATATAATCTGCTACAGAATGTTGACAGTGTTGATACTGTCACATCATGAGCAGTGTTGATACTGTCACATCATGAGCAAATAACACTTCTGACATTGTTAAAGATCCCAGAATGGCAGCTAGGCTATTTGCTAACCTCAATATATTGATGGATAAATTGTATAAATGTACATAGGCTGGTCAGGATGGCATTAACATACCCTTATGGGTCTGACTGAAATGCTTAAATCTGATTTTAAACTTTGAAAATGCACAAGAATACCAGTTGGGTTTTAGCAAAACCTACAGAGTAATTAATCTTATTACTGAGGGGGGCTGCGTCATCTGTTGAAGAACATTTTTATTCTTGTATGTCTGCGTGTTTCTGTCTGTCAGTCTGACCCGGTCTGCCTGTCTTGACATTTTGTCACTTTCACGCTCTGCATCTCTCTCTGTCTGTCATTCTCACAACCTGCTCGGAGAGAAAGGGCAGACTCTATCTAAGTGGCATGTTCTCCAGTCAACCTTTGCCCAGAATTTAATTACCAATATTCGTCTTTGCTGCCACGGAGGCCTGTTGTACATCTAATTAAGCTCATAATGAATGTCATTAGTGCCAAAGTCATGTTAGCCTGTGAACTAGCCATGTACCATGAACCGTCAATGAAACGTGGGGCACATGCTCAAGCGGGAGGCAGCTGGAAATGGAAATGGAAGAATGAAATTTAATTTTGAATTTTGAATTAGTTTCTGAATAGTATAATATGTGCATGGCAGCCAATCTGAGCAGCTCTGTGAGTCAGCAAAGTCAGCAGGGCCCAAGTTTATTTCAGCCCAGCAGAGGGATGGATATCGGCTGCTCTGGGAATGTGATGCTTTTGGACCCAGCGTGTCTCTGGAGGCTGACAAGCTGAAAACCCATGAATGATGGTGCTCAGTGCTGTTACTCGGGGTGTCAAGCTGGTTCAGTGAAGGCTTGTTGACCCGAGCAGCAGGCTGACAGTGGACGCAGGAAACTGTGCTCAGGAATTTTAAACACCAGAGTTTTAGACCGCAGAGGTTGTGAGGACGCAGGTGAGAGAAAAAGCCAGAACAAATGTGGGAAAGAGGCAACCTTTGAGACTGGAAAACAGCCAGAGGGCTAGCTGATGGAAAAACCCTGAAATGAATCAGCAGGAAGTGTAAGACAACTGGAATACAACAATGTAACACAGGGAGCAGTGTTGGGTAGCGTTTTTTAAAAAGTAACTCATTACAAGATTACTGCCATTAAAAAGTTATGTTACAGTGCTCTCTAATGAGAAAAGCACCTCATATGAGTATGCTTGTGCCACCAAAAATGAAAACCTATTTGCACAGTCCTTGTGCATGTTGGTTATATTGTCCTGACGATCTGACAGCAAACTGAGGCTTCTGAAACGCTGCTGGTGGGGCTTTGCAGCCATGTGGAGGACAGATCAAAACCACGGTGCAGACCTGCTGTGCTTGGTGGAATCAACCGGTAAGAGAGGCTAACTGGCTGCTGGCAGCTTCATATTTCCAAAAAGAATGTTACACCAGTAAGATGGTGATAAGATTTTGAGGTTTCACATTGTTGTTGTGCAGTGAAAAAGCCATCTCTTTTAAACGCTTGAGAAACGTGTCAGGTAGTTGGTTCCTCTGACGAGGCTTCGAAGGCTAAAAATTCTCTCCACTGATGTACTGGTAGGTTTAGGATTATTGGCTTTCAGGAAGATTTGATCATGGGGAATTTGTTCAATACATCCATCCATCATGACTTGAGAAACTGCGATTTGAAGGTCTGTGAAACCGTGTCGGTCTCAAATGCACAACAAGTCACCCTGAGAGTCTCCTCTGAAAATAGGTGTGAGTGGCAGTAGTTCTTGCAGTGATAGAGATACTGTAAAATTGTAACGATAAATAACTGAGTAGTCAAATTGCAAAGGTAGTGCATTATGTTACTCTTCGTGACAAAAAGGTCATCTGAGCACATGTGTAGCACATTACCCCCAACACTGACTGGAAAATGAAACCTGGAGCCCTGGACACTGCTAGTCCAGGAAGAAATCAGACGTTGGAGGACACCAGACAATAGGAGTGTGGTTAGAGCTGCTGTACCATCACCTCTTCTGCAACACACTGGGTCTGCTGAGTTCATACTTGGCCTCATTGTACAGTCACAGTCTGGAGAAAGTGGCAATAGGCTGGACTCAAACGCAGACAAGAGGATTCATTAGGTAAGCTTAACAGGCAGTTAAATTAGCTCAAATGTTCTGTCGCAGGCAGCGGGGGAAGGTGTCAAACAAATCTAAAGGGGCCGAGGCAGGAAAGCAGCAAATTACAGGCAGGCAGCGGGTCAAACAGGTTACAAAGACAATCCCGCTGACACTGCCAGGCAGGAAGTCTCTTCTTCTGTGTGGTCCCTCGGTGGCAGAAGGACTTCTGGCTTCAAAACTCAGTCAAACCTGCAGTCAGCCAGCCCTCCCGGTTTTCTGAGGACACACACGATTTTCATATCTCCCAGTTTATGACAAGTTTTCACCTTTTTTTTCATATGGATAAGAAGCGGCCTAAATAATATACCCTCATAAAAACATTTGTAAAACTTTCATTTTGTTATTTTAATCAAATTTGAAATTGGACAACTATGTTAAGGCTAAATGCTGTGGTCTCATTATGTTTTCTAGGTAATAATTGTCAGTTATAAGTCATCAGCATGCATCTGTTTGCAAAAAAAATGTTAATGTTACTTATTATTTTATTATTTTCCTTCTTTAAAAGTCACCGTAATGCGGGAAAGAAAAGGCTTTTCAGCCTTTTTCAGGGCAAGGATGCTCCCTATTTTTGAGGTGTCACGGTCGGCAAGAATGCCTGCTGTATTTCTGCCTTTCTGCACGCTCCGGTGAATTCAAAACTGAGCACTGTGTGACACTTGATCTGCTGTGGCTTGGATTGCACATCATTTGTACGCCCCTTCAAACAAAGGCGTCTGCCAAATGAATAAATGTTTCAGCCAGGTAGCGGACAACAAGGACGAAGAAAATGCTCAAATGGTGTAAGTTAGGAAGGCAGCAGAGATGATCTGGTTCAGTGAATTTAGGTCGACTGTACAGGTATACGCCCCCTGATCACAGTAACTGGCACTATTTTGCTTAAGCCTGAAGGATGAAACTCATCTTATTGACCATTTACCCTCCACATGTGAATAAGAGAGTAGAGTCGGCTGGAAAACATCTCCATGCAGTCAGCGCAGACGCTGGGTTTGAAGAGAACGAATCTGAGGTTGTTCACCTTCCTGAGCGACTGGTGAAACAGACAAATGTAACAGGCTCGGCCTAAATTTACCAACATGTGGTTGGTGGATGGTGTTCATTTCCCCACACTGCTTCCCATGTGCTCTCTGCCTCCCTCCTGTCTCCTTTTCCTCCCTGACCTTCCTTTCACCTTCTCTTCTCCGTTCTCACTTGTTATTTCTTCCATCTGGCAACTCTTATAAAATAAATCCTCACTTGCTGGAATAACAGTTTTCCATTTACAGTAGGTACCCACTCAGAATAGCACAAGGGGTAGTTAAATCACATCCTGATAAGTTACTGCTACTGCTCTGGCTGTTTTTCACTGCAGTTGTTTTGGGAGATTGCCTTTTTCAAAATCACATTACTCTACGATCCAAATTGCTTTTGGAAGAGCTTTGCAGTGAGGAGGATATCCATTTAAAGTTTGCTGATACGGTAAATTGTGCCATTAGTTTGAGTCATGTAACTTTTTAAAAGTAGGTTTTTGGACCTTTTTGTACTGTAGAAGGTGGGATAAACATTTGTTGAATGTGCTGCTTCACAATAGCATGCTGTGATCATTTAGTCAACTTAAAATGCCCGCATGAGGAATTTTTTAATTTGAATGCAGTGATGATGGATACTATTATGCCATAGCGCACCATACCTAGGATTGTGGAATGATGGCTCCAGCAACCGGACAGAAGATCCGAATATGAATCACAAAAGATTATGAATCTGGAGAGATTTTTTTCTGTTTGCTTTTTGTAAAGGTTTACAATTTGCAGTTGGCACAAAAATCTTAAGCTGTGTCATTTACTCATTCGCTTCTCCCTACATAACAGACACTCACTGGTTTACTCTGTAGTTAAAAGAGAACTGAGAGTTCAAGCACAGCTGTTAAGTTGCACAATGATAATTTTCTATCTACAAAATTCAGAGTATTGCACTGTGGGACTGTTAGAAGAAAGTTGCGTACATGCAAAATGGTGATCGCCCCTCCGGTGTCCCTATGTTCAAAACAACACAAAATTGTCCTCTTGGATCAGCGTTTCCCAAACTTTTTTCTGCGACCCTCCTTTTTAAAAAAAAAAAAAAAAAAACAAACCATCGCAACCCTATTCGCTTTAGACCTTATCAATAAATTCGAGGAAGAGTTCCTCCATGCATAAATGAACATTTCTGACCATTTATATTATCAAGGCTGAGTTAACAGACCATCTCATTGTTTTTATTTCTTCTCATCAGGAAAACAATGTAGGACATTTTCATTTACTTCATAAATGAGAAGAAATAAGTGCATTCAGGCAGAATTAACACGCTCTCATTTTTTTCCCTCTCAACAGTAAAACAACATACACATTTTAAATGCTTTATAAAAAGTTTACTGCAGATATAAATCTTAAATTTGCAGAATTTTGTCCATAGTCTTCCCCCCCCCCCACATAAAATCTTCTGTGACCCACCTGTGTGTCCTGACCCAGTCTTTGGGAATGACTGTGATAAATAAAATGTGACAGTGTCCTCTAGGATGTCCTTCTAGTGGACCAAACACAATGCAGTACCATAAAGGCTGCCCTACATATTAGAAAATCATTTGGTTACTAAGTGCCTTTAAATGGTTAAATAGTTTCCTCTCAGACAGCCTAAATCTACCTCTGCATGCTATTATTATACTATGTAGCTTTACTAACTTAGATGGATCTTACCAGGTTTGCAAATGCAGATGTTGTAAAGGACTCAAAGGGCACCACTGGACACATGCTGATCAATCTGGGAAAACAGTTGTATAATGCCTTCTGTCATTCTGGAAGGAGTTTAGGAAAGCTTGTGGTTGGAGACTTAAAGCCTGCATTACAAGCTGAAAGTGTGGAGTTTGAAGCACGTGGGCATTTACTGTGCAGGGAGGATCTAACAAAAGATACTATTGATCTGCATTTTGGCAACTGTAAGATCCACTTTTTGAAGCTTCGCTCATATTGGGGACTGAAAGTCAGCACACTTCAGCCTCTGCCACACAGATTTGGACCATTCCTTTTTTCTTTTTTTTT
>JAJHUR010093748.1:16652-28711 GCA_027495735.1 Lutjanus campechanus | reverse complement strand
TATTTTCATTAAATTTCATTAAATTAAATTTCATTAAATTTCATTTAACTTAAAACTGTTTAAATTAATATAAAACAATAAATAATAAGCAGAACATTCATCCTGTAACTTATGAACAGCTCAATGCCACATTATGTGGAGACAGCCTATTTTTTCCATTTAATATTTCCTCTGAGATCTTGCTGCTGTGAGGAGCGGTTTGTCTTTGACTGCTGAATGTGTGTCACTGTCACCCATGCTGCTTTGTTGTCTTCCGCTATCTACTTTGGCAAGCAACAGTACCTCGACCAATGAGATGAGCGGATTCTAGATTGTCATACTCGTGTATAGGAACGTTACCGTAAGCTTTCATATAAAAGGCAATGAATGACATTTTACGGACTATTTTTGACTCTCACGGTATTACGGGACAAAGTGCGTCCCATTCCAACTCAATACGGGACGCGTACTTATATTTCGAAATACGGGACAATTCCGTTTTTCAAGGGACGGTTGGCAACCCTAGCGCTGGCCCACATTTGTTTTAAGTCATGGATCACTGTACCCCAGTTTCACTCCCTATCCTGTCCACTCTAAGATGTTAGAGATCATGTGAAGTGTCACCTTTTGATTATTTGACAGGACAGATGTAGACAGATGGAAATGGGGAGAGAGTGGAAGGGACACATGCAGCAAAGGGCTGCAAGTTAGAATTGAACCCATGGCCGATACTGAGGACTCAGCCTCTGTGCATGGGGTGCGTGTTGGACCAACTGAGCTACCAGAGTGTCCCTCACCAAGGTAATTTTAAGTTCTTCTGCATGCGTTTGTCAAAGACATGTCGAGATCATCTTGCGATGGTATCAGACCAGCCATGGAGCCCGTCAACATTTTGACATAATAGTCATTACTACGTTATTACACGAGTACAGTACTAGTTGGACCACACCCAGCTTCAGACTCAACTCTACACCTATAAAGTTTTCTGACTGCATTTTGGATGGTTGTGACACTGTGGTGTTGACAAAATCTGTCCATGAACAAACAGACATGTAAACACCTGGCAAAGTATTCAAAAGCACTTTTGTGGTAGTTTCTGTTACAGTAGATGTTTCCAGGGTCACATTTTGCCTTATTCAGGCCACACCCATCTTGGTCTCAACTACACACCTGTATAGTTTTGTGACTGCATCTTGAATGTGTGATTCTATAGTATTGACTCAATCTGTGCAGACAAACAGACAGGTACAAATAGCTGGCAAAGTATTCAGAACCACTTTGAATAGTTCTCGCTACAGAAAGTGTCTCCTGGAGCACATGATGGCAATTTTTTGGAAACCAAAATAAACTCAGCTTTAAGGAAATGTACAAATGTATTCACAAATGGATGGATATGATCTTTCTGTCAGTTTTTCTTATTACAAACAGAGTTAGATCATTACAGCACAGTCATTCTGTTACTTTTTCTTTTTTGTGTTCCCATGTAATCATTCAATTACAATAGTAATTCTGCAAATACGTTGATGCACACATGCGCGCACACACACATATATGGCTACAAATCTTACCCTGATAATACACTACATGGTTTAGACTGATGGTGATTTAACAGTGTGGTTTTAAATTTGTGTTAACAAGGCTGGATCTGTGCATGTGTGTGTGCGTGTTTTTGTAGGTGTGTCTTTTCATCAGCTGAGAGAGAAAGTGCTGATAAACTGTGATGACTGTGTAAATTACAGATCCTTAATGGCGGCCCTCTTATCAGAGCAACTTGTGCCAGTGGTCATTTCCTTGTTGACTTGTGGGGTTTGGGTGGCTCTGCCCTCCTTTATGTGTTTGTGTGCATTTTCAAGGGACAAACCCTGATATTGCTCCTGACCGAAATCTTTCAGTCACTCCCAGTAACTTTTATTTCTACAGTTTAAATTTTCAGTTTAATTCCAGTTTGTGTCTATTAGCTCTCTGTCTCTCTGTCCAACGTTGTCTCATGTGGCCAGGTGCTTAAGCAAATGAATGAAAATCTGGGGATGCAAATCCAATGGAAAGTAGCATGTGTTTGTGTGTGTGCCATCTTTTATCTCTACCAGATCTGACACACACACACACACACACACACACACACACACACATCCACCCACACACAAGGACGGTGTAGGTGAAAGCTGCTGAATATTTTACGTCTTTTTATTTACTCTAACTTTGTGTCACCCCCACACTGGTTGGATGTCAACTAAGTTACTTTGCTAAATAAGAAAATTAAATATAAAATTAAATTTTCTTTTTTTTTTTTTTTTTTTTTTGAGACTATATCCACTGAAACAATCTTTTTTTTTTACATAAGCAAATCTTCCTCTTTCCATTTTAGCCAACAAGCCACACCAAGATGGTAATAGTAATAATATAATAGTTTTTATGCCAAAATTAGAGTGCATATGCAGGTTTTTAAAACGTTTTTAAATCTCCTTAAAGAAGGCAATTGCCCATTTTTTCCATTTGCATTAGACGAGTTTGCCTTTCTGTTTTTTTTGTTGTATGATGTGTGCTGGAAAGCTGAGTCTCAACTCATGTCTGAGAGATTTTAAAAGACTCTGCGTGTTCAGGAGTCGTGTTAAGGTACTGCCAATGAAAACTTTCCTGGTTTTGCTTCTTCATAAGAAAAGCTTTTTGATAATAAAATAACTTTTATTGTGAAGAATCACAGGGAACAAAATGTTTATCTACCGTTAATCCATTCACCTGAAGACACATGTCTAAATACCCACCTTCAAGCTGGTGCAAATCCCTCCTGTGCCGTGCTGATACACCGTGCCAGACCAAATCAAGCCAAGCAGCACATGTATGAAAAAGGAGCAAAAGAGTCACAGAAATTACAGACGGAGGTGACCTTTGCCGGAAAAGGGGTGAACATTAACGTGTCCATGCGGATGTTGCCAAATGGAGCTGGAGCTGATAAATACTTGGCACGAGCCAATTGACCCTGGACAGAAAGTTGATTGTACCCTTTCCAGCTGAGGACAAAAGCCAGATGTTAGAGGGTGTTAGTCGTTTTTTTTTTTTTGTCCAGTATAAACAGGCCTTATGTCAGTGTTTGTCAATAAGATCTGTATGACAGTAGGCCTATAAATACACAACCTTTATTAAAACTAATAATGGAGGAAGGAGAGATTTAACTAAAACTTTTGTCATGATAAATATAAATTTTCACGTTTATCTGCACCAGTGTGAACGCTGCCTGAGCTTCCCCCTCCCTGCTAACAGAGGAGAGGAAGGGAGGGAGGAGAGAGGTGTAGAAAACAGTTTGACCGCCAGCATTGTTCCACAATCACATCTTTCTGACTCGGTCGCTATCTCCATTTCTGTCTCTCTGTATATTTTTCGGTGTATTTTTTCCTCTCCAGTAATATTGCTTCTATCCTCCGCTATCTTCTATCTCATGTCTTTGTGTACTGTTTTTCCTGTGCTGTTCAATCTGCCTCCTGCTGATTGCCTACAGTAGCAGGCCTCTCCAGAGCGAGCATGGACACACACACACACACACACACACACACACACACACACACACACATGCATGCATGCTGTGAGAAACAGGAACATGGGCGGTGGGGGGTGCTTCCTGTCTGGCTGCAGACCTGTGTGTGTGTTTTTACATGTGTGTGTGTGTGTGTGTATCTGGCATGTATCCAGGTGGTGGAAGTGCTGGAGAAGGACACACGGTGGGGAGATTTGACTTTTAATGGTCACACTGGAGGGACTACTGCAGATGAAGGAAGCCAACAGCATGCTCCAGTTATTGCTGGTATGAAGTTTCATGAAAATTTCTTTTAAACTTTGGAGTTCTTCTTTTTTTGAGATTGTTCCGGCCTAAAATGCCTGATTTCACAGGAGCTTTTCTAAAAAAAATAAATAATGAGATGCATGTTTCAATGTTTTTGCATTTTGTATAATAAGTACTTTTAACATAGTGCTCAATACTATTTGTAGTGTTTGACTGCACACTTTAATTTAAAGGAGTATTTTTTACTTAAATAAAGGTAAATAAATACTTCAATATTTTTTACCAAATAAAGGTTTTGAATGCTTCTTCCACCACGGATAACTGATAAGTGCATTTGCTGTAGATTTGCAGTTGTTGGGCCTCTTCCACTTTTATTATGCAACAGCCTCTTGGTCATATATTCCAGAAAGGGGAAAACATGTCTAAAACAGTGTTTCACAATGTGGGCTGAATCATCTTTCTTCTGAAACCAAAATAGATTTTTAATCAGAACTTTTTAGGTGCTATTTTCTTCCCACTGAAGGACCCATGGCCATTTGAAATAATACATGGCCAGCACTACTAAAAGGAGATGTGTATTGTATTTGGAGATTAAATTTTTTTGTGATTCAGAAAAAATACTTCTTAATTCACTCGACCATGCAAAGAGAAAGCAATATGTCAACAACATCCAGAAATGTCAACAACTTCTTTGTGACCTGAGCTCATCCGAGATGGACTGACACTAAGTGGAAAAGTGTGCTGTGGCGTGTGCCAGACCACATCTCAAATGTTTTTTGGAAATCATTGTTGTCGTGTCCTTTGGGCTAAAAGAGGATGGATAAGTGTTTGTGCCCATGGCGTCATGACTAACTGTCACATCTGAAGGCCCCATTGAGGCTGAAAGGTACATACAGGTTTTGGAGCAACATATGCTGCCATCCAGACAACGTACTTCTCAGAAACGTCCCTGCTTATTTCAACAAGACAATGCCAAGACACACTCTGCATGTTTTACAACAACAATTTTGGTACAAGACTGGCCCGCTTGCAGTCAAGACCAGCGCACTATATGACAGCAGACTTTTGAGCAACTGAAGTTGTATATCAAGCAAGAATGAGAATGAATTTCACTTTCAAAACTACAACAATTTCTCAGTTCCCGAAAACTTACTGAGGGTTTGAAGAAAAGATGATGTGTAAGTGAATGTATATTTGCAAAAACCAGCGTTGTCAGTTTGAACATTAAATATCTTGTTTTTGTTCTGTATTCAATTGAATATATCTTTGCAGTTGGTAGTTTACAGTTTTAAAGTGGGTTCATCATAACTTTTCATATTATTCAAATTTGTATTGATGCAGAATTGTCTCTGAAGGAATATCTCAAAGATGAAAACTACACAGAAGAGCATAAGGCAGCAATGATCTGCCATGGGCGAGATTCTACACCATACAAAAAAGCTTCATTACAGGGTTTTTGGGTGGAGATGTGTTCACCTTATTGTGTTCACCTATAGGTCTATAACAATAGCAGGTAACTGATACTGTGTGTGTCTACAGTGACGTACAGTGCGAGTGGGTCTCTTAATGTTTGCAGTGTGTTTACCTGTGTGGCAGACACCTGACACCTGGCAGAGAGGTCAAACCTGTTCCCACCACTCCTGCGTGCGTGAAAGTGTGTTTGGGTGAGAGCAGTGGTAGGAGGGTCAATTGCCCGAGGAGCTGAGGATGATGGGGTTGCTTTGTTGTTTAAACAGGCACTGGCTGTGGGTCTGTGTGTGTGAGTGCTGTGATGTAGAGTGATGCGATGTTGAAATGCTCAACAGAAGGCTGACACACAGGTGATGGATAAAATAAAGACACACTACAGATACCTCTATGCCTGGTGCAGGGATATCCAGTTTTATAACTGTATTTTACAAACGACATTTCTGCCCATAAAAATCTAGGGTCTAATGATGTGATTGATTGCATCTATGTGCAGGCTTGGGAAGTAACAGATTTCATGTAATGGGATAATGTAATTAGGATACAAAAAAAGTTAACTGTATTCCATTCCAGTTACATTTAAATGTTCTTATTACATGGATCTGTTAAAAACTTGGTTCAGAATCAGAAATATAGATTCATCCATTCAAGAAAAATGTATAGTATAAAACAAATAATAAAAAAACAAAATATTAAAAAAGAGTACGTAAAAATATTACAACCTACTACCATATACACAAATATATATTCACATATTGTTATAAACAGAAATGCTATATGCATTATAGAGTTATTGCACAAGTTGAATTATTGGACAGAAAATTGCACTGATCAGTTATTGCACAAAATCATTGTAGTCAGGGTCTAAGGTCTGTTATTTCTGTATAGTAGAAATATGCTATGAAGAACAGATCATTCCTATGGATTCAGTCCTCATCATAGACTCTGGTGGAGCAATAAAATCATTTTTAAATCAACAAAATCATTTTGGGTCAAATTATTGATATTTCTTGGTAAGTAACCATGTAATAAGTGGGATAAAGCACTGCACAATATCCTTTACATAATTACTGTGATCAATCTAAACGTGCATCTGCGCTTAACAAAGGAAAAGCAGTATATTACACTAATCACTTTCACTTGAGGTAATCCAAACGCAAAGGAAAGTAATACATTTACGTTACTTTAATATTGTTGTACTTGGTAGTCATGGTTGCATTGCAGTAGGTGCTTCACTATCTGTTGCCAGGTGGGGATCTGCACTATACAGAGTGACCTCTTCTAGTTAAAATTATTTTTAAAATATTGAGGGATGATCCTCCAGAATAAAGAGAAAATGCAATCCTGTGTCATTTCACTTACATTTATTAGTTTTTGGCTGTAATAAAACATAATAAATATTCAAGAACATGCAGACGGTTAGGCAGACAATACAAGAGCAAGTCAGGTTATGTGTGTGTGTGTGTGTGTGTGTGTGCACATTTGTCGATGTCGAGAAGAAAGGAATCCAATGAGGAAAAAACAGAAAGCAAATCAGACAGAGAATCCATTGCATTAAGTGTTACAATGTGGCATCATCAGCTCGACATACAGATTCCACCCATTCTTCTCCTGCCTGCAGAAAACATTATGTGTGTGTGTTCCTATGTACATGCTATGTCATGTGTATGAGTCTGTGCACACTTCATGTATACAAATGTGAATGTGTGCAAACATTCTGAGACCCATTTGTGGTCTAACAAGAATTTTTGTCCATGGTAACCTGCTATTTTTACACAGCAACACGAGCGGGTGTCCTGAGGCTTTTTAAAAGAATCCTAATAGCTTTCCTGCCTGCTGTCTCCTACACGAACATGTATACATGAGGGGGACAACTGGTATGTGATGGACTTTCCAAGCCTCAAAGTCTGACTTGAATCTAACATTTAAGCTAAACTGTGAAAACTTGGGAATGTGTGCCCGTCAGCGTCAGCTGCACTCTGTAAACTGTCAAAGTGTCCTTTTTTGGTTCTTTTTTAAAAAAAAATTAAAAGTCAAACTGAAATACATCATGTAAGAAACATGTATAAACCTACTGACGTCTTTGCCCTAATGCAGAGTCTGTGTGTGCCGCTAATCAGATCTATGCCAAAAATATGATGAATTGTAAGTTCAAGCTCTCATTTACTTCAGATGAAAGATTTAAAACTTCATCAAACTGTTAACATGAGGCTGGATGACTCATTCCAGCAGTCATGGCAGTCCCGAGTTGCGGCCGCCTGGAAAATGCAAAGAATTATGTGCTACATAACAGGCCTTGACAATGCCCTCTTCATTACCTCGTGCCTGTCCTAACTAACTGTCTCCTCAAGAATCTCATCCCGCCACAATGGCAACATCGAACCACCTCATGATGTAAACTTAGCCAGTTATGAAACAGCAAACGCTTATATGTGTTCGCTAATTGTTGAGGTTTCAGTTAAGTGTTGATTTTTCAGAAGTTATTTGCAAATGGCAAGTCTTGATGGGAAAAGAGTTTGTCAACTCGGCCCCAGAGCTGATATGCCTTTAGAGATGGGTGTGGCAGTGTATAAACACTGGCTTTTAACACCGTCAGCTGTAAATGAATACATGAATTTAAAAAAAATATGCTGTGACACTGGGAACAGTAAAAGAAATAAGAATAATTCAGCTGGAACAAAATTTGTTAGATGAGAAAATTGCTACCACTCTTATATCTGTCCATCAAATATTAAGCCAGCAGCCAGTTAGCTTAGCTTGACTTAGCATGAAGACTGAAAAATGGGACAAAAATACATATACCGTCACATTTAAAGCTCATTAACACCATATATCTTGTCTATTTAACTGGTGCAAGAGCATGAAAATAAAAGTTTTTGGTTTTACCTCCTCCCTGTTTACCCTTTGTATTAAAGGGCTCACCATTAACTTACATTGTTTGGGAGATTCTTGTGAAACTCCAGCAGTATTTTGCTGACTAACAAAATAAACCCAACCTTCAATCAGCATGAGGGTGAGTGGATAATGACTGAATTTTCATTTTTGGGTGAACTATCCCTTTAAGCTAAGCTAACCAACTTCTGGCTGTAGCTTCACAATGAAGAAAAACTTGCACATTGGTCAGGCTTCACTTTGATGAACAAAAGAATAAACTCGAGGAGCTTCAATCTTACTGATCTTACTTGAATAGTTGAGTTTAATACAGCACATATCTGCGCACAGAGAAGATCTTGGTACAGTGTGTTTACGTGGATGCAGATCATACCAAAGGCTTAAAGATACAATAGCAACACTCAACTTTATACAGTATGCATAACATCACTAGACCTGAAGATGCTACATTACATAAGCAACTATGTAAATGTCACAAAAGCTGTTATGACTTTAGCCAAAGCCTAAGATATCTGTGTCTCCACACAGTCTGCACATGCCATAAGTGAAGGACAGTAACATTTTCCAACACTTCATATTTACCAAACAGACATGAAAAGGGGTATAAATCTTCTAACTGTTGCCATGAAAGCCAATATGCGTATTTCCCAATATGTCAAACCTTCAAGTAACTAAAAACTTGCAGAACAACTTAAAAACATAGAGCTTAGTCAAAACCACATGAATTGCACACAAAAGACATTCAGAGAGGTAAAATGATGGGACAGGTAAAAAAAACAAAAAACAAAATTTCCTCTCAGGTGCCCTTCTTGTTGAAAATGATGAAGTGCCATACAGACTGCCCTACATACTAAAAAATGATTTTGCCTCTATGTGCCTTTAAATGGTTGAATTGTTCTCTGTGTGTTTTTATTGCAGAGTTATAGTAGTTGCTGTACAGTAAAATTCCTTTATTATAAACCAGGAATTGGAACTTTTTCACCTTAAATACATAGCGGCACTTGTGCCCCACCACGTACAGCTGGTGCCCTTTTTATTTTTCTGCCCCTGCTCCTCAGACAGCCCGAGTCCTCCACTGGTAACTACACTTACACACACACACACACACACAAAACAATCTGACCTATCCACATTCCCCCTCTTGTTCCTCTCCATTTCAGTATTTTTTCCGCTCTTAATGCCTTCCTCTTCATGACTTTTCATCCCCTTTTATCTTTTTAATTTCCTTTTGTCTCCCTCTCTGTCTGACCTCTCTTTTCTTTTCTCTTTTTCTGTCAGCCTGCCATGTGAGGCAACACAGACTTTTAAACTTCCCGTCACTCCTCAAATGATTTTTTTATAGAAACTTTTTTCCCGCCGAGCCGTTCCTAGTGTCACCAATACCACACACGCACGCACACACAGACACACACAGACGCACACACCTACCAGCATATTAAATCCCAAACCACACCCAGCTCCAGCTCTCGAGCACCTCCCACGCGCGCTCTCGGCAGTGAACGTGCGTCTTTAACTTTTTTGGGACTAGCAGTGAGATCTCCAGCTGCCGTTTTCTCACGTTTGGAGGCTGTTTTCTTGCAACACAATTTATCATCCCTTAATTTCCCTTCTCGCACAGACACACAGTCACACCTGGATTCTCCTCACAGCTTTATTTCCTTCCACTCCAAACCCGGTGAGTAAACTTAGTATTTTTAGTTTGCATGTTGTTTAAATGCTGCACGGAACTTTGTGTATCTCCCATTCACATCCACTGTTTGTCAAATGCCTCTGTGATACACCAACAACAATGTTATATTGACTAAAAAATTGTTTATAGTGAGTTTTAGCCGATCTTATGTGCTGTTGTTGGAGATAAAAATCTATTTTAAGATATTCCTAAAAATAATTCGTGCTGTGTCTGTATCCTTGTAGGCTAGTAGTATCTCTTTAAAAATTAAGATGTTTATTTTATTTGATAATTTATCATAAAGTAGTTTTACCCCCCGTGAGTTTTTTTTTTTTACGCAGATCATAACTTCTGCTGAGTGACTCCAAGTTTCAGACTCTGGAAATGAAAGGGGCGTTGTCAAACACTAGTGTGTGTGTGTGTGTGTGTGTGTGTGAGTGTGAGTGTGATAAATGTATCTCTGTCAGCGTGCAGTGAATGGATGTTTAGTGCGTTGCGAGGGAAGAAAAACTGTTCTTTTTGCAGTGGACACAGGAAATGTGTGTGTGCGCAGTGTATCTGCTGTACTCATTACACTTTTTTCTGTGTATCTGTAAGCCTGCCCATATGGTAGCATTTAAAGTGAATTTAAATCATATTCCTATTGAGTTTTGTAGTTTGCAAATGACGTCATTATACATTGCATTCAAACTACCTGATTCCATTGCTGTTGCTTCTTTTCTTGAAGTTTAATGGTTGGTGCTTTTATTTTGGAGGGATTTTAAGGATTATATGAGCGTAATAGTGTCAATGAAGTGAACAAAATCAGATCATCGTTTATTTAACTGATGTTCAGGGTCAGGTTCAAATATTTTCTTCACTATGTTGAATACAATTGCCGCTGTCTTGCATTGTTGCCTATGTAGCATTTTGATGAAGCACTTTACTGCTGTTGCATCCTCCCATCATGGGTGGGTGCCCTCTTGTGGTTCACAACAAAAACAACTTTGTCCAGGTTTACTATGGGCAGGGGGGATATTTCAAACTGAGCTGCAGAAACGGGGTCTCATCACCATCAGGTAACGTTTGTGTGGAGTCTGATGGAGAATGCAGTCTGAAACAGGGAGATTACAAATACACAGCAGTCTATTGGAAACAGGCAGGGCTCAGCAATCAGGAGTAGTACAGCAGAATGCCTTGTTGGGCTGGTAAGTCTAGCAACTAACTTGTAAAAAAGAAAAAGAATTTAACTACACTATAAAAGATTAATTGTTCAAGTAATGTTTCATTCAAAAATGGCAGAAAATGCTGTTTTCAGCCTCTCAAACATGGAGACTTTCTGCTTTTTTCTGTTTATTATATTAAAATGAATATCAGTGGATTTTGGACTAACAAAACAATACATTTAAAAATATCATCTTGGACTTTGAGGAACAGGATTGGAAATTTTTCATTTATTTTCTGACATTTAGACATGGCAGCTCTACATTAAACATGATAATTAACTTGAATTAAAAAAAACACACACACACATTAATGATAGGGTTGAGTGATGTCCCTCCCCTTTTGGTGTGCCCCATGGGACCTTATTTCAGGAAAAAAAAAGAAGTGGTGAGAGACAAATAATTCAAAAACAGTTTGTCCTTTGTGATGTTATCTTACCTTAAGTGTTTTCAAGTGAGTCTTTTATCAAGCTGTATCCCAGTACAAAAACACACTGGCATCACAAGTTAAGTGGCTAACCTTAGTTTGTGAAGAGAGGAAGTCTTGTGTCACTGATACAACAGTTTTACAGCAAATGGCAACTATCTTGACTTGTAAAATTATCTTTTAAATTGACAAACATCATCTGTGTAATATAGGGCTGCATGCTTTGGTAAAAAAAAGTCATATTGTGATTATTTTGACTGAAATTGTGATTGCGATATGCCAATAGCGGGAATGATAAGTTATGCATTACAATTTTCACATCCACTGAAAAAAACTACTAATGTGATATTTCTTGAGGTCTGTACCAAACCAACATGTTTTCTTTTATCTGGAGAACAAGATTTTTAGGCCAGGTTATCTATGCAGCACTACATTATAATGCTGTTTTATCACACATACTTCTGTATAAAAAAGGATTTGAATGATCTGGTTCTGCGATTTGGATATTGCACTTGGCCATATTGCTATTGGGATTAATTGTGCAGCCCTTGTGTAATATCTTAATTTTCAGATCAAGACATGATTTGTCTCTCGCCTTTGACTGCAATGCATATTTTTTTCTGAAGTAAGGTCCCATGGTGGTTCACC
>JAJHUR010093748.1:0-16632 GCA_027495735.1 Lutjanus campechanus | reverse complement strand
TAAAAGATTAATTGTTCAAGTAATGTTTCATTCAAAAATGGCAGAAAATGCTGTTTTCAGCCTCTCAAACATGGAGACTTTCTGCTATTTTCTGTTTATTATATTAAAATGAATATCAGTGGATTTTGGACTAACAAAACAATACATTTAAAAATATCATCTTGGACTTTGAGGAACAGGATTGGAAATTTTTCATTTATTTTCTGACATTTAGACATGGCAGCTCTACATTAAACATGATAATTAACTTGAATTAAAAAAAACACACACACACATTAATGATAGGGTTGAGTGATGTCCCTCCCCTTTTGGTGTGCCCCATGGGACCTTATTTCAGGAAAAAAAAAGAAGTGGTGAGAGACAAATAATTCAAAAACAGTTTGTCCTTTGTGATGTTATCTTACCTTAAGTGTTTTCAAGTGAGTCTTTTATCAAGCTGTATCCCAGTACAAAAACACACTGGCATCACAAGTTAAGTGGCTAACCTTAGTTTGTGAAGAGAGGAAGTCTTGTGTCACTGATACAACAATTGTGATTGCGATATGCCAATAGCGGGAATGATAAGTTATGCATTACAATTTTCACATCCACTGAAAAAAACTACTAATGTGATATTTCTTGAGGTCTGTACCAAACCAACATGTTTTCTTTTATCTGGAGAACAAGATTTTTAGGCCAGGTTATCTATGCAGCACTACATTATAATGCTGTTTTATCACACATACTTCTGTATAAAAAAGGATTTGAATGATTTGGTTCTGCGATTTGGATATTGCACTTGGCCATATTGCTACTGGGATTAATTGTGCAGCCCTTGTGTAATATCTAAATTTTCAGATCAAGACATGATTTGTCTCTCGCCTTTGACTGCAATGCATATTTTTTTCTGAAGTAAGGTCCCATGGTGGTTCACCAGAAGGGGAGTGACTTCGGCTCTCTATGACCGGCAGCGACAGCTTCTTTTTATTTTCTCTCTTGCGTGACAACAACTTCGCAAAACAACTCCTGCCTTACAGCAACTTCAAATATGGAAGGCTTTTAAATCACACTGGTATGATGGTGGAGGGCTCGGTGGTTGAAGACTTTGATTCATCGTGATTGGCCCAACCCTAGTTGAAAACTCATTTGCATCCTCCTGTTACCATGCAGTTACACACAATGCAGGGAAAATGGCAGATAGATGATAAAAGATTAGAAAGGTTATCGCCCCCCTCCGCCATCTCTTTAATATCACGTTACATCAACTCAAAGTGTCAGAGCCAAATATCTTATTGTATAAAATTGGAGAATGACTAAAAAGTTGGTCTCTATAATACTGCAGACGATCTTTTCCTCTCTTCTCTCCCAACTTTTAATTAAGTTTTATGAGCCCCTCGGTCATCAAACATACAAATATGTTAAGAAACCACAAAGTGAAATGAATGACTGAAAGGAACAAAGTTTAAACTCGCAGTATGTAATGTGGTACCTTTTTCACACCTGATTCCTGCTTGAAAGAAGGCACAGTAGCCGTTAATGGCTTGTAATTGCAGTTTGATCCATGCAGTGGCCAAATTTTCCTCAACCACAAGTAACGTCTCTGTCTGAAGAAGCGTATTTGGACAGTTTTGCATCTTTGGCTTCTTGCTCTCACAGCTTCGGATGTGATGTGTCACACAGCCTGGAGGTTCTAAAGGCAGAGTGCCAATGTTAATTTGAAAGTATTTTCAGTCGCTGTGGATGCGGCAGGAGGAGTTAGGTGTCTGATATTTGATAGGAGGAGGATTAATCCAGTGGTTAGTGTGAGGTTTTAAAAGGTGCTGACAGATGAAAACTACCAGGGAACAAGTGCGAAAGCACTGAGAGTAGGATAGAGAGACTGGCGGGATGAGTGGAGGTCTCCTTTTTTACCTTTTCATCAGGTGTTCCCAAACTTCTCTCTGCCATGTGGGAGTCATTACTCAGCGCTGTCACTGCAGGAATGCGTGTAAAAACGTTAACGCCCCCTCACCCCACTACCCACACAGACACACATACAGACACACACCTAAAAACCGTGTCAGTGTCCAACATGAAAGAATTCCTGTGTCAGAGGGAAGTCTTTAAACCCAGCAGGAAAACAATAGTGTGCATGTGTGTCTGTGTGTGCATTGCCATTTTTTAGGTTCCTGATGCATGTAGTACACACACACACACACACACACACACACACACAAACACACACACACTAATACTGTACTCATTTGCAACAATAGACTTCATTCTGCAGAACATAGAAAAATGTATGTCGTGTGGATCCTCATTTCCTTCCTGGTACTCAGCAAAACTAAATGTAGTTAAAATATGTTATTTTAAGATGTACGGAATGTTAAGTTATTAGGCTTGTGTTGTCAGTAATAAAACAGTCTCATGACTGTTTTGAAAAATTATGTTTGTACTGTAGCAACAGTGTTGTTGTTGTCAATTTGGACCCTGAATGCATCATTTTTTAATGTACTATCTGAAAATCCACTTATAACTGTACAAATGTACACCAAACTTTTTAGAAAGCACGGTCCACTCCTCTCTTATTTAGAGTCTAGATTGTGAGAAATAAACTGACAGTGTTGTACTTGGAAGGATGTGAATGTCAGTCGAGTGGATTCAGGAACTGAATTGAACAGCTTTGCACCTCCAGCCAAACATTACTTGATGGTTGTTAGCATGTTAAAGGACCAGTCTGGAAGATTTAGTGGCAAGAGGACCTGTGCCCTCTGGAGATGTAAACGACTTATACTAAGGTAAGGAAAATGCAGCGATTTTTATTTTAAGGTGATTATACACCAGTGAAACAAACATTATATTATTATATATTACAATACAATTATACAGTGATGTTGATAGGTTGTCAACGTAGTGAGTCCCTGGGAAATTGAGTGTGTCCCCAATATTTTTTTTGACGTATTGTAGCATTAAACTCGTGTTTGATGTGCTATGGTTACAGGTATGGTTATATTTGTGTATTTTACAACCTTAAATATCTTTAGCAGTAAAATGCAACATACACATTCAAGCTGTAATATGTGATGTTTCTGCATTAAAATGTCTAAAAATGCGAGACACGTACTCTGTATTTTGTTGAGTTGTGTACTTACATTATCCCAAATGTTTCCAACAATGTAGAAATGTAGAGAAATCTGTCATTTATTCAAGGTCATGGTGCGTTTCCTGCTAGCAACTAGTTGCAATAATTTATGAGAAAACATGGGATACATCGGATATGTCAGACAGTGAAAAAGGAAGTCGGTGAGTGTGACTAAACATAACGTGAATGAACCTAATAATAACCTTTTCCAGCCTGAGACATGTCATAGACTCTGTAGTGGCGGTTGTTTGACAATAAAAACAATAACTCCCATGATCCCCACACTACTTCAGATGTCATCAAACTTTTTGAAAATATACCCCAGGTCTTCTTCTCCAAATTCAGTAAAAGAAAGGCTGTATTTCCTGTCTGCCTGTCTGCATTTGAAGGAGACTAATGGGACAGCCCCATTTGTGCAATATTTGGTCTACAAATGTGTGGCGGTGGTGGATCCGGCCCCTCAATTGGGACACAGCCAACTCATCTTACACGCTGGTGACACCCTCAGGCCAAACTGTCGAATAATTTGCCTCACAAATGGAAAAGATGTGCAAATAGTGAAGTTGTCTCAGCATTTCATCCTGTTTTTCTTTCTGCCTCTCAAAGCTGCTCGCTTGTTTGAGTGTGTACAGGCAGTCAGTTCTTGTCTGTAAAAGAACTCATTACATTATATAAATCTGTAATACAAACGATTATAGCTGTTGCACAGGAAAGTTTGGTTGTATTTATAATTCTGTACTTGTACTTAGATGATATCATACACTCATACATCCTTAAACCAAACTGTGTGTGTGTGTGTGTGTACCTTTGTGCCTGTGTGTATGTACAGGTTTTTGTGTGCTCTTCCTAAACACAGCTTTGTTTGGCCACTGGCTTCACTCCAGGGAAGATGCGCCTTTGTGTTTTCTCTAAAAATAAGCCTCAGCTTTGCTATTGTTGTGGTGTACACATACACTCACACGCACACGCACTTGATTGTTCCTTTTACCATAAATTAATGCAATTTAGATACTGTAAGGCTATGCCTGTGGGAAAAAACAAAAGGAAAAAAAGGCAACTTAAGGTGCACTCACTAACCTTTTTCCAGAATCATCAGTGGATGGTGTTTGTTCAGTCTTTGTGGATACAGCTCAGTGTCAACACTCACCTAAAACCTGCAGTGCAAAAGAAATGATCTGGAAAGGTGACAGATTAGACGCTTTCATAAGCCGTACTTCAAATTGTAACTTTTATTTTTGTTCCCATAGAACAGTTTGTTATTACAGTGTGTATGTCTTTGAGTGATCACATATGTCCGAGTCAAATCGATCAAAATATTACTGTAACCAATTTTTTTTTCACCCCTTATGCAGATTACCATTTAATTTACATTTGAATATTTATTACATGAATATTAATGTTATTGACTGTTTATTTTAGTATAGTACGGTACATAAAATATAACTTACTTACTGTTGCCCCGGAGATGGACCTTCTCTGGACCGGGGCCAAAGCGAGCCCGACCCACCTCCAACTGGGCTGCAGTGACGTCTTGCTGACCACAGCCAACCAGACTCATTTTGTGTGGGCAGGAGAGCTGAGAGAAAGAGGTCCCAGGTCTCTGTGTTTAGCTCTCAGTACTTTTGTAGCCTCTAACTGAATGTCTGTGGTTTGAAGTTTAGTTTCTCTCCTGTACTGCTGTTTTTACGTTCAGGTGTCTGCTTGATTTTGCTGTTTCATGTTTGCTTTCAGCTGTATCGGAGTCATGTTAAGTAACTGTTGATAACAATCCAATATTTCCTGATTTCGCTGCTCCATAGTTTAAGCTTTTGAATAACAAAATTATGGGACTTTTATTGTGAGGAATTTATAGGAAATGAATTGTTTGTTCGCTGTTTTACAGCTGCTTGGCTTGAGCTAAGTTCGTCTTCAGTATAAAAGACACAACTTTGAGTGGATAGCCCTGCTGTAATGGAGATGCAAATACCTGCCATGTTGGGCTAGACATGCTGAGTCAAACCAGGCCAGAACATGTGTGTGGAAAAGGGGAATAAGTATCCCCTGACAGTGAATCCCAGCAGCTATTCCAGCGTGTGGGTCTGGAGGAGGAAATGTTGCATATTAAGTCTCAACTGTACGACCTCAGAAGGGGCCAGAGGGCTCCACTGGAAGCCTTCTTGCCTTTCTGTCTTCCTCAATCAGTTTTTCCATGGCCAAAGACAGAAAGAGAGAGAGACAGATGAAGAGAAAGAGAGAGTGGGACAGTGAGAGAGACGGGGGAGTGAGATTCAGAGGCCCAGTTAAGTCTGTGGCTTTGTGTTTTATGAAAAGAGTAAAAAAAGGACATTAAAAGTCAGCATTTTCCACCAGGCAAGGGAATCAGTCGGCAGACACACACACACACACACACACACACACACACACACACACACACACGCTTGCACTCTTGCACTGAGTCCCCCAGCCTCCCATTATAAGGCTGAGTGGAGAGGAGGAATGGCAGCATTTGTGCCTGTTTGTCAGTGTGTGTGTCAGACGAGGCGGCTGGAGTCAAAATCTATCATCCTATGTGATTACACAAAACTCCAGTACTGTTATCTTTCTTTTGTTGTTTGTGTCCCCTCAGCCATGTACCAACATAAAGGAAAACTGTGACATCGAGCAGAAACAAAACATAGGCCAGTATGCTCATAGTAAAGTGGCATAGTGTCATGCTTTAGTCTTTACTTTATTTCATGAACCCAACATGGCAAATACAAATCAGCCTATTTGTACAAAAAAAAAAACAAAAAAACATTTCAGCTTCCCTTGTGCAATCACATGAGCCAGTTAGCCTGCTGAATTTGCTACTATGCCACTGAACTAATGTGGCACTTAGGACTTTGACAATATGGATTTTTTTGTTACCACGATGACAAAGCAACATATTCTCATGGGATGCCGGTTTACTGCCTTTAATAATTCCATTTTATTGGACTTTATTAAAGCACACTGTCATAAGCGTAGTGTAACTTAAACTTAGCAGTAAGTTGTCACTCTGGCAGTAAATGTACAGTACAGGTTACAGTGTGTCAATGAATAAAAGCTGCAGCTTCTCAAGATGAAGAAAAGTCTTGTCTGTTGCTTCCCAACTCCTGTCCCTAGCTAGTGCTACCACTAGCTACCACTAGCATTGTACCTTTAAAACATTGGCTCCTTTGTGATTGAATCCCTTTCAGAAGCTTTGCAATCCAGCCTCGATTTGCAGCGTCTTTTTTGGAGATGTGATAAAATAAATCCATAATTATAAATCCAATACTGAATGTCTTCTGTAGTTAATTAGCAATTTTAAACAGTTGTTGTTAGCATGTGGGCCCAACATGAGATTGACCCTTAAAAATAAAATTCAGCAATGAGCTCAACTCCACGGGAGGCATCACACAACCACGATATTGTGGTAATGTGGTTGTCGTCACAGCCGTAGTGGCACCTATCTGTAACAGCGAACTAGCTAGCTACCTATTATTGAAGCATAGTGACCAGTAAGTTGTATTGTTATTCCAAGTGTACAGACACTATTGTGAACCACAATGGATCATTTTATAAGTACACAAGCAGGAGACTCTGACATGCCCTTCTTCTCAGAAACCACTGGCGAAAGTGCAGAGAGTGAGGCTAACATTAGCTATGCTGCTGACTTAGCAGCTACGGGCGCAAATGAGAGAAAACCTGACATTATTTAGTGCAATATATGGCATAGGGGGACCCTGCTCTGTTTCTTTATCAGCTATGGGGTCCATGGCATGTAAAAAGATATCTGTATATTTTAGTAATGTAGAAACTTCCTGTGGTCATTAGTATATGCTGAGCAGATTTTATGAACCCTGAAACCAGATATAAACCCACTTTTTATAGCTCTGAAAACATTAGGCTCACAGTGAGAAATAATAGTCTGCAACCTCTGTAATGACGTGAGTGATGAATGTTCAATGTAGGATTGTCACTAACTGGACTGTGAGTTACTTGTTCTGCTGATTGACACAACACAGCTGAGGGAAACACCCCTCAGTGAGTGCATTTGTCTATTATGATAGATAAGGCATGAAGATCTGTGAAATATTAGTGTTATGCATACCAGACTAACGGCCTAATGTTTACAGCATGTGTGTGGATATGCGCTCTGTGTGTGTATGTGTATGTCTGCAGCTGTTGCCTGGTGTCAGAGGTGAGTATCAGCACATTCACGCTTTACTATCAGCACTGAGTGAAACCTCTGCGAGGCCATTCCCAGGGATCCCTGGGGAATGCTGGGCTCCAGATTTACTCTAGGTTTATTACTCTAGAAAGTTGCTAAATAAATGTTTGCTGAAAAAAATCAATGTAATAGCCAAAAGAATGGTTAATCATCAACCCATAAGAAATTTAACTTTACTTTAATTTATGTCACCTGGAAACAAGATGATGATGAGTAACGACAAAAATAAATCAGCATAATTCAGGGTTCGTAAAGATTTTTACGAGTAAAATTGAAGCAAGGTGCCTAAACCAAAAATTTCCAGACTCTTTGAAGCCTTTATCATCACAACTAAATTGCTATTATAAATGCAACTGCAGATTCCTTTATGCCCACAACGTCCAATGTATATCACTGATCATACAGTATGATTGTATATATTTGACAAATATGACGCCAAGATGGCTTTACGAATAGTAAAAGATTTTTTTGGTTTACGTGAGTGATTGTGTAGATGAAATAGGGCTGGAAGAAAATGCTGAGTAATAATCAATTCTCAAAAACACTGTATCGTGATACATTAGCGTCACGATTCTCCAAATCCACTCTTAGATTTCACTTTAAGTTTCAAGGTCTTGATTAGATTTGTTTTAAACATATACATTTTGTAGCATTGACGGCTGTGCCATTTTTTAAGCTGTAAAACTGTCATTTACATTTTAATATTCTTATTTAAAGAGAAAAGTGCACCTGCAGGCTGCTAGTAAACTAACGTCATGTTTTGAATTGTTTTGTGTTTTGTTTTTTTTCTGCTCACTTCGTTCTGATTGGATAAAAAAGTTAACTTTTTACTCAGGTTTTATGCACATGGTGGTCTTTTCTTTGTACTATGGCAGTTTAAATTAAAAATTAGCTAAAAAGAAAAAAAGAATATATCACCTTGCTTACAATATCGTAATATATAGCTGTATATTGAATCGTAAGCCCTGTATCATGATACGTGTAATATTGTTGGATTCTTGAGAATACACAGCCCTAAGATAAAACAATAGATTATGTTGAACATCAAGCCTAAATTATTCAAATTCAAGCTTAGTCCTTACCCTGAAAACGTAACAGTTCAAATGAGCCATTTTTAAACTCCCGACTTTGTATGAACCCTGGTAATTGTAGTTTTTGGATAGTTACTTTTACAGTTGGAACAATCAAAGTAATAAAACATTTTATAATACAAACACACTCGGCTGGGGGCATGTACAGTATATGTCTGCAGACTACATAGTTTGAATTAACTTTAATGATCTGAACTCTGTCTGTGAGCCTCTCATTTTTTGTGACTTTCTTGGCAGGCTAGATATTTGCGGTTTTGTGTAGTTTATGTGTGTGTGCATCAGAGTGTATGAGCGGTTACGCTCATGTTTTTGTTTTTCTCTCTTCCCTCCATTTCTCTCCAATGGGGTTCCCTTCTTCTCCTGTCTGTCTCCTCCCCCCCTCCCTCTCTCCTCCCTTTCTTCCTCTCTTCGCTGAGACCGGAGGGCAGCTGCAGATGGAATCATATCCAGCTGTGTGTGTGTGTCTGGGAGATTATTTGTTGCTCTAAAGAATGTTCCTGCAGGTCAGATTAGACTCAAATACCAAAGACATGCTTTGCGATGGATGCGGTGAATTTAGTTGTTGGTCGCTGCCACGGCCTGCCTGTATTCCCACCTCCTTCTGCTTCATTTTTTTCATTATTATTATCCTATAAGATTGAACCTAAAGTGTGACTGGCCACCATAAAGACTATGGTTGCCATGATACCAGAATTTTAAACTTCAATACAATAAAAAATCAATACGCAAGACATCTTTTAGTACCACAGCAAAAAGAAGAAGACCATCTAAACACACAAAAAAGTTTTGTTTTTTTCCCCCCTTTATTAATAATCTACACACAGTGCTGGTACAGAAAATGTCACTGAACACTGACTGGCTTTGTTATACTGCAAGCCAAATTTCAGGCAGGACAATAAAGACCGAACTGAACTGAGTTCTTGAATGAGCAGAGTATTGCTTCTAAAAGTGTTATTGAAAAGTATTTTTACTTCAGTTCTTTTGACAACATTACTAAAGACATAGTTATTATTAAATGTTATAAATGTCTGATTTTCTGGGAATTTATAGCACTCTGAAGCTATAAAAGCCAGACCTCTTAAATGCTGTTGCCAGTCCTAAAAATAAGTTTGTGTTTCACATTTCCACCCAGTTTGACCTGTCACTCACACACCATTATATATGTTCACACACTTCGTATACAAGACAATCTGTAAGAGTAAAGTATGTTGTGAGATGTACAGTGACTGTATATATTATGCTCTGTATATGATTAATACAATATAGCATCCTGAATGATTATGGACACTTTGATGCAGAAAATATGTTTTGTGTGCTGGTTCATAAGCTGTCACATACACTATTAGAGATAAAAGTGCTAAAACCATATAGGGTTCTTTGGCTTGTCCCTGCCCTTTTTGGTTCCTGGTAGAACCCTTCATAAAGGTTCCACCAAGGACCCAACACAGACTATACCCAGGACCATCTGTGGAGGGTTCCATCGAGAACCTCCTGTGGGTCCTTTTCCAGCAAATTATCTCCATTACAGATCAGTTCAAGATTCTTGGAACCTTGGTGCTATTTAGTGAACCAGCCCACGTTTCCATCAGTGTTCAGTGGAACCATTGTTATCTGGGACCAACAGAGGGTGTTGCACAATGCACAACATCCAGAATATGACATGCCCGCTTTGGTTCCCAAGGAAAACCTGCTATTTTTTGGTTCCAGCTTGGATTCAACTTTTTGTGTTCTGAAACAATCTATTTTTGGTGGAAATGCCCTGAACAATTAAAAATTAGGTGCCTGAACTGGAACAGGACTGGTTCCATGTTAGTGGAAAAGGCTCTACAGAGGACCCTTCTATGGTTTAAAGGGTCTACCCAGAACCCTCTCTGGGGGATCTATCTAGAACCTTTCCGTCTTCAAAGGACGTTTACAAGAACCCACCGAGGGGGTTTGACTAAGAAACGACTATGAACGTTTTCTACAGAGAACCATATTGTATTCTACACATTTAACAATTTGTGTTACATGTACTATTGTTAAAATTGAGAAAACATCTTTTAATCCCCTGCTTTCAACAATTCTTGACAAACCCCTTCCTATAAAAAATGGTTCTTTAGAGGCAAATGGTATTTGATGTAAGTGTCTAAAAGTGCATAAAAACATATTTAGTGCTAAACTACCATACAAGCCATGTAGCATAATTTTGTCTTCATAGGCAGATATATTCTTGCCATATCAAATGCAGGCTCACACATGACCAGCTTCAGCTCCAATTGTGCCATATTCCTATTTTTTTCCCCCAAAGTTCAGGTGCAAATTGAAGTGTTTGTTGCCAGGTTATTGTACTCCTCAGTTTCATTCTCGGAGAATTATGATCAAGAGCATTTGGCAAGAACAACTGTTGCTGTTTACATTCCAGTCTAAACCGCAAACCCCATGTCTCATGAAAAGAGTATAGCTCACTTTTGATGTTTCTCCACCTCCGTTTTACGACTTAGCCCCTTGTTCCCCCTTCCCCCAACTCAGACAGGGAGGGCCTATCCTCTGGCACACCCCACAGCCACATGCTCGCACACAAAAACTGTGGCCTGCTTCCTGTCGGCGGGGAGAGGCTGTTTTTACTGTGACTCCATTTTGGCGGAGAGGGCTAATTCCTCTGCTGTCTGGCTCTGTGTATGTGTGCGCGTGTGCCTGCACTCACACGTGCTTTTAAACATGTTTGTGTCTCTGCCTGCTCAGCCTCTGAACTTCTATGGTGGGAGTTTAGACCAGAGTCTGAAATTGAACTTGTGTATATGTGTGCGCATATGTAATTTAATGTGCATTATCCCCACAGGATAGTACAACTTAGTTTGATGTGTGCAGTGTCCACAGAGAGCGGGGAGGTGTAGTCTTAACTCTGCCTTCATACTGTTGTAAAATAGATTTTAAAGCAATGCTGTATAATTGTTGGGAGGAAATATATTCTTGATTTCAGATTTTGTCTTGTGGGGATTAATACGCCACGACATGTTTTTGGGTTGTCCGTCCGTCTATCCCATTCTCGTGAATGCAGTATCTCAATAATTGCTTTGATGGAATTTCTTCAAACTTGGCTCAAATGTCCACTTGGACTCAAGGCTGAATTTAGTAGGATTTGGAGGTCAAAGGTCGACCTCATGACCATCCATTTATTGTGAATGCGATATCTCAGGAACGCCTGGTGGGAATTTCCTCAATTTGGTATTTGGTATTTGGTACAATTTGTTTTCAAGAATGAACTGATTAGATTTTGGTGGTCAAATGTCAAGATCACTGTGACCTCACCAAAAGGGCTTTTTACCTATAACTCAAGAATTAATACACTGGCCTAATTATGACAAATCTTCACACAAATATCTGATAAAATAATGAAAAGACGACATTTTCAGTCCTCTCTGTAGTCTCTAAGTGAGGACAGTATGTTTCTCCCTGCAAATTATTCATTGGAATCATACATGTCATTACAGTAATAACTTAAAACCTGTCATTAAATCACTTCAAAGGCTTTACTATATACATTATATGAGTGTGGACAGATATGGATGTAAACTGTGACTTGACTGGTTGGCAGAGGCAAACACCCTGGAGGTGGTATTTCTAGTTTGAGGTCTGATTGTTGAACAAAATGATGCTGACAAAGCATTTCACATGCTTAGTAAAACTCTTTGCTGGATAAACAAACAAAATGGGTTTCTGGATGTTTTGTTTTTTTTGTGGAATAAATGGAATATTTTCCCTTGAGTCAATTCCAATTATTCTAGTATATGATAACAAAATCAAAGGAAAACAACACAAAAACTATAAAGAATACAGGATATCCCCATGAAAAAAGTTCAGAAACATAACAAAACCAAGGCCTCAGTAGACGATCATATCCCACCTGTTGACTGTAAACAGTGTGATCTGAAGTCAGACACTTATGGACTTTTAGTTTGTGTTATAATGCTACAAATGCCAAGTGCCAAGGTCGTGAATAAGCAAAATAAATATGCATAATGTATAACTTTTCTGCATTAAAATGTCTAAAGACCACTCGACCTAGGTTATATTTTTTGTTGACTTGTGTACTTACATTATCCCAAATGTTTCCAGTCTTTCTCAAACCCAGAGAAATCAGTAATTTGATGCAAGGTGTGTGTGTTTCATTTGGTCGTCTGTTGCTTTAGCTTCCTGGGAAACATGGGGTACATCGGAGAGTGAGGAAGGAAGTCTGTGAATGTAACTAAATGTAATGTAATATAATAATATAAAACTTAAATACATTGCCTCTTCCATGAACATGATTTCTGCTTGAGTCATGTCAAACAGATTTTCATCTGCCACTTTGGTTGTTTAAACGTCCATTGTGTATATAATGATATTTAGGGGGATCAGTTGGCAGAATTAGGAAGGAATAGAATATAATGTTCAAAAGTATGTTTTTATTAGTCTATCACGTGAAAATAAAAATAGTTTTATCGTTGTTGCCTTAATGATATGATATGATGAATATCTACAGAGGGCTGCAGTGTTGCAGTGTTGTCTTGAGTTAATTTTTATGAAAAACGTCAAAATTCAGCTTCTTAAATGCAAATATTTAGTGATTTCTTTACTTGCCTGTTAGTAAACTGAATATCTTTGGTTTGTGCAGAAAACAAGACATTTTAGGACATCTGGGCTTTAGGAAACCATTTATAGACCAAACAACTAATCGATTAAAAGAAAAAATAATATAATAAATAATTGACAGATTAAGAATGAAAATAATTGTTAGTTGCAGCCCTAGTTTTAATATGAGAGAGACCCCCCCTTGTGGCACAAACTGTGCATTCAAGTGTCCTTAATTCAATTGCAGTATGTAAACTTCATGAAAACGTAGCCATGACGATGCTCAGCAGCATCTCGATGCGCTGGTGTTCTTGGACCCATTGGATGAAACTGTCTGCTAATGCTGCTATGCTACTATAGCGTGTTCGATTGTAGTCCCTCTTGTCTGAACAGAGCACAGACTGCCCATTTGAAGATGTAAACAATCGACTTCTCGCTTCTATCAACAGGTCATAGTCAGGACTGAGGCCTTCAATCACTGCTGCGTAAACACCACACACCCACGTACTGTACACACTCTCAAACACATACACATGGTTTGGCATACATATAGACATACTGTACACTTTATCTCATAGCATTTTGTGTAATTTAAGGGGAGACTTTGAGACTGAAAATATTTCTCTGGCTGTTGTCCTCAGTTGTTTGGAGAGGTTGTACTTTGATAATTGGTTGCAGAAGTCTGCTATATGCTGCTTTTATCTTAGATATTTATCTTAACCACTTCATGTACTTGTGTGTTATTAAAGTATTACATTTATTTTGCTCCCAACAGATTCATTTCTTGTGAAGGACTTTGATCCACCCGATCACCAGCCCGCACACCAGCCTGTGTGACAGCAGCATCCAGCAGGACTGTCGTCCACCTGAAGCTGAAGCTTACAATCTGCACAATCAGCCAGTGAGAGACGCACACACAGCTACTGAAGCAGCCACAGCCAGCAAACAAGTTCAGCACACAGAAGGGCAGCCATGTTGATCATCTTAGCCTTCATCATCCTCTTCCATCTGGCTGCAGCCATCCTCCTCTTTGTTGCAACCATTCACAACGTGAGTATAAAGCACTGACATACTACAGTATTAGAAATGGACAACATGAGAACTCCTCAAAAGTGAAGCCAAAGCACCTCGATCGCCCTCTGGTGGCTGGCGGCAGTATAAGTCATAAATCTTGGCTCTCCTATCTTCAGTCGAACTACATGTCAAATAAATTTTCCTCTAATGTGGTTGAATCAGTCATCAATGTGGTTTTTGTTATTATAGGCAGTTCTTATCACACTGATTTTTGCTCAGGTGTTCGTTTTTCTGATCAGTTCGGTTTTAATTAGTTATTTGATTTTAAAAAATGGCTGAAAACCAGCTCCAATGCTGACCACAACTGCAGAGACTCTGGCCTCAGATGCCATCACCAGCGTAAGACAGCAGTGCTCGTATCCATGATATTTTGGTTTCAGTTTTGTGAACTGGGAGGAAGCGGAGTCATGTATATTCCACGTATTTTTTATTTAAAGTCAAAACCAAGAGTGAACATACAACAACATGGCAGTACAGGACAATTTAGTCATTTTAACCACTTCTGTGTCCCTCCCTGATGTAGGCGTGGTGGGTGGTGTCGCAACCTGGACGTGAGGTGATCTACACTGACCTGTGGTACTCCTGTAACTCCACCTGCTTTCCAGTGGAGAACAGCCATACTGCTGATGCAGGTAAGACAGTGTTAAACTATGTAGCCTACAGTATGTGGGCATACTGTAGGTTTGTGTAGGTAACACCTGCTTTCCTCTCCGCAGCCTATCTGCAGGCCGTCCAGGCCACTATGATCCTGGCCACCATTTTATGTTGCGTCAGCTTCTTCGTCTTCATCCTTCAGCTCTTCAGGCTCCAGCAGGGAGAGAGATTCATTTTCACCGCTATCATCCAACTAATGGCTTGTGAGTCACACACACAAACATTTAACTTTTCAGTGCAGCTTTGTAGCTCCTGTGACTTGTTTTTAACCATTTATTATGCAAATTTTACACTTCACTACATCACACTTGTATCATTTCACTTTTGTTTTGCTGTGAGTTGCCAAGTTTTGGAGATGTCTGCCTTCTCTTGAATCTAATGGGACTAGATGGCACTTGTGGTGGTCAAAGTTCCAAAAGAAAACATCTGAAAAACTCAACAGCAATGTCTCTTTCCAAAACTCATGTCCTGGTTACTCAAGAAAATTCATGGAACTTCTTGTGGACAGTTTCATTTAGTAACTACTTTCTTTCTGTATATAATCTACCAGAACCGCTTAATTTCTGCAAGAAAGAGAGTAGTTTCTGGAAGTAGAACCTGTGTTGAATCTTTCAAATGTATTTTTTGTGCTTTGATCACCACAAGCCATGCCATGTACTTGTAGTAGTTAAATTCTGAAGAAGACAGACATCTCCACGGCTGATATCTCCAAAACTCACACCAAAACAATCTATATGGATAAATAGCACTACAGGCCAGAGGAAAAATATGTGTTTTTGATTTTGTGGCAAATTGCCCCTTTAAAATCCCTGTCTAGGGATTCAAAACAGCATAAAGAAGGGGTAGTCTGTAGCTGTGTCAACAGTTGTACAGGGCAGATTAAAACTTTAAGAAATATGCCTATAGTCTCTCTGTCAGAGAGTTAAATGAGAAGACTGATCTCTTTTTCATGTGTGTGAGGTAAATATGAAGCTAGAGCCATTTAGCTCAGCTTAGCATAAAGACTGGAGACAAGGTGAAGCAGCTAGTCTGGCTTATTGAGCTTTAGAGGTTGCTGTAGGTGGATTTTAATACATTTGGACAGACCCTGACTAGTTGTTCCCTCTGTTTACAATCTGTAGGCTTAGTTAAGCTAACCAGCTCTGGCCTTATATTTAACAGACAGATAGAATGGGTAGAGTGGCAATTGTGCATCCAAAAGTAAGTACAACAGTCCACATAGTGGGTTGGAGCCATAGACAGTATATCAAACAGGTTGAAGTCCTATTAAATATACCATCTGTGATTGAAGCAAGTTGTTTTTATATTGTTCAATTTCAAGGCACAATCTGCCTTAGCCAGGCACCATTTGGCACCAGTACCATTTTAAAAGTGACGTTTTAGCACTGGTATTGGAAAAACCCCAAACGACGCCTTGATCTTCTCATCTAACTTTGTGCCAGAAAACAAACAAGTGCATTTCCAGAAGTGTCAAACTATTCCTTTAAGTTGCATTAACTGGCTGCAGGAAACAGCTGGGTGAATATTTCAGAGTTAAAATGACATTCCTTCATCCATCAACTGTCAAATGCTATTCCCATCCTCCTCTCCCTTTCCTCCTCCCAGCTCTATGTGTGATGATCGCAGCGTCCATCTACACGGCTCAGAAGACGAGCTTTCATGTGGCCAGTCTTCAGGAAGGCTCTTACGGCTCCTCCTACATCCTGGCCTGGATCAGCTTCCCCATGACTCTCATCAGCGGCCTCATGTACCTGGTGCTCAGGAAACGCAAATAGATGTGGTTGCACAGTCATGCAGCCATTGAAATATATAAACAGGAAGACTTGGACATAAATGCATAAAAGTTATACACTTCCCCTCGACAAACTCTAGATTTTATAATACCATTAGAGGTAAGAAAACAC
>JAJHUR010093747.1:11375-21587 GCA_027495735.1 Lutjanus campechanus | reverse complement strand
CAGGCGTCTGGCCACCTTTCACCACCACAAGCATAAATCCTGGGGAGTTTTTCAGCCGTCGTCGAAATGACCGAGGCTGGAGGCAGCTCGGTGACAGCGGGATGGGAGGAGAGTGTTGGTGGGGGTGTGCGGAGGGGGGGTTGATAATCACGCATGAGGGAAGAAAGGGCAGTCTGGTGGATGGAGAGAAGCTCCAGTGGGTTTCTTTTTTTTTCCAAACAGTGTCCCCATTAACAGGACTGATGTGCATCTCTGCAACAAGCTGCAAACTCATTTGGCCTTGGGAGCCATTGAGAGTCCTCAGTGTGCTCGGATAAGTCACTCCTGAGACCACTAAAAGCCATTATTAGAAGGTGTTTATCGAGCTAGCCGTGGCCTAGATACGGCGTAATATCCTGAGAACAGTTATAGCCCATAATTATATTACATTTTGGATGAAGACCGGCCGTGATTAGATAAATGATGAATAGCTCCATCAGGAAAAAAAACAAGGTTCCTTAGAAGATAATGTTCTATTGGCTTATTTTTTTTCCAAGGTGTTGAAACATTTGCTTTCCTTGTCATTGTTTGGCATCAATAATACAATTCAATACATGCATGGAGGTTGTTTTTTTTTAATTACATAAGGAATACCACAAAAACAGGAGCTTGTTTTGTGTGACATCATCCACCAATGCCCTTCAATTTAATTTCCTTATAGTTTCTTTTTTAGCTTTGTTGGAGAGTTTCTTTATGAGTAGTGGAAGTAACAAAAATTAATTCATAGCATTAAAAAAATAAAAAGAATAAAAAGAAAAAGTAAAATAAAAAATAGCGCGATAGTTTATGGTGTGACATTTAAACGGGCAATATGTAGCATGTGCACGTTCAAAAATTAGAACTGTAGTCTCAAACAGTGAGTTGGAGCCATAGAGTGTTTATTAAATAGGTTAAAATCCTGTTTATTGTGTGATCAATGATTAAAGCGAGTTGTTTCTCTCGGCCCCTCAGGCAGGCTGCAGGAACACTGCAGGAGTGCAAGACGAGCGCAACATTGTGAATTGACAATAACAAGCCCACTGCTCTGAAAATACAAACTCTGGAGTTTGAGTTCTCTGACTTCCTGCCAAACTCCATTCACATTTTGCTCAATTTAACTGTTATAAACATCTGCTCCTTTTAAAAGACTAGAAATAAGTCAGAAACGGACACTTAGTCATTTCGCAAACATTCTGCTTTAATTTTGACTCTAATTAATGTGAAACAGTGAAACGTGAAAATAAGGAAATACAGGCAGAGGGGTCTCTGCAGATACAGACCACACAGAAAAAAATGCTGCATATTATGCCTTCAAACTCTGATGACATATTATGGTCTTTTTATAGTTTAGTACTGCACATAAATTACATATTTCTCCTTTAAGCTGTGTTGGAGATTTCAGAACATTGTGCTAGAAAGTGAATTGAGTTGATGTGTTGTTTCCAGTTGATGATCCCTCAGTATGAAAAACCAATTAAAGAATGCAAAAAGATATGAATTTATAATGAAATTAAGTTTCAGTGTCCTCTTTGCTTTGTCTAATTGAATAATGGCAAAATGATGTTGCCTCAAATCAAACTCATTATTTTTTTTCCCACTTCGGGATAATAAATTGGGGTCTTACAGTACATTGCTCCCCTCCCTCCAAACTAATTGTGGAAACTTTCATAATCTATATGCCTGCTGCTGATTGCGAATTGATTTATATTTTGTTTACTTATGTTATATTTAATAAATAGTTCAAGTTTGCCCTGTTATGATGCTGTCTATGATGTGTTATGCACAAAACTAGACCCTTGTGATTATTATCACTCCTTTCACTCTTATGTAAATCAAAACTTATCTTCAGTGCTGCCTTTAAACGGGCCCACCGCTAATTTTACACAAAGTGGCCTCATGACTTTCAAAGTAATCAGATTCCTGTGCCGTTCACACTACAAAACCTTCGTTCTTTCAATCACAAATCACAAAATCATTGCGGTTTGTATGCTTCATGACTGATCAGCTACTGGGGGCTCACACATTACAAGATCTTTAAGCAGGAGCAAATCTCAGACGTGTCTGTCTGCTCTCCAAATTACATTTTGCCAAAAAACACACACTAGAAGCAGGCCTGTAGCTACCACTGAGGATATCAAGGTCATGTCCTCCTTTTTTCATTTTTCATTAGGCCTATTTTATGTTTCTTAAAACATTAATAAGTAACACGTTGCTAAAAGTACGTTCTAACTTCCTACACTGCACTTCCACTTCTTTGATTATGACTTTTTCTTTAATGGATCTATTTTATATGGGATTTTTATGTTATGGTTAGGATCAGGGGTCCTGGCAGCAGCGGTCGTTTATTTGTATTTCAGGGACAGTTCACCCTTAATTCAAAAATACATATTTTTCCTCTGGTCTGTAAACGGTACATTTATCCACCTATACAGTTTTGGTGTGAGTTGTCTTGTTCTGGAGATATTGACTTTAGAGATCTCTGCCTTCTCTCCAATATAATTGAACTGGCGCTAGTTATGTGGTGCTCAAAGCAAAAATACATCTGTAAAACTCAACAGCGATGTCTTTTTCCAGAAATCATAACTGGGTTGCTCAAAATAATCCACAGACCTTGTTGTGAGAAGTTTCATGTAGGAACTACTTTTTTTCTGCAGTAGAATCTACCGGGACTGCTTGACTTTTAATAGAAAGTTGTTGTAATTTTTCTGGTCGTGTTGGGTGTGGGTCATTGATTAATGCATATTTTTGTGGCAGCAGAAATCACTTTTCCACTTGACAGCAACACCTGACCGTGGTCTGTGTCAGGATTAGTAAATATCCCGCTCAGTCTTTTGTCCTACAAGATCTGAAGAGTTTTTATTTCATGTGGCAAAGAAAAATAACAGTTACTGAATTTTTATTATTGTTTTGTTTTTTACTGTGGTATCAAATTGAGTATCAAGAATTGTGGAAAATCACTTGGATTGGTATCAGGTACTAAATTTCTGGTATCGCGACATCCCAAATGCATCAATTTTGAACATTCATGCAAGTGTAATTTTCAATTGCTGGCGTACTGTTTTAACATCACAAGTTATGCGGCTGAGATCTTTGAACAGAGTTGTTTTTGCTTTTTCCATGCAGTCAGATATAATATAAAGTGATATATAAAAGATATCAAAAGTAATGAGGCCTTTGCATCACAGACAACACAGTGAATCAGTGATCAGGCTGCTAAAGGCAGAAATGTCTCTTAAATCACTGCTAAAGTCAAAATTTTATGACACTGGCATTTAATCGTTTCATTTTCAACTCCGTCTGACCCCATAGCTACTTTACTTTTTTGTTTTTAATGGTGCCGCTGTCTTCTCAAAGTGAAACACCTTTTGACGTTTTGAAAAAGGCTCAATAAATCTTATGCCGACTCATTCTGTATGTAAGCAGTGTGGTGCGCTACCCGAGAGGCAAAAGATTTAACTGACATTTTTAAATAGGTTCAATGAATAGGTTCATTGGGACTTTAATTACATTCACTCTTTAACCGAGAGTGTTGTGGGCAATGGAAGTGGATCTTGACAAGCCAATGTGCTCTTATGACACCCCACCCACATAGCGCCGCTGTATTCCTGATTGCCCCTCTATCTGCAGGCAGCGCGGGCACACCACTGAAATCACTAATGCTTAATTAGCAGATTAGAAGATCCAATTAGGAGATCTCCTCTGTCTCAAATCAAGCCTCTGTCAACATGTCCTATGAAAATGAGATACTCCACATTCACACTTAAGGTGGGCGTTTCTCCCACTGAACAAAATGACCACTCTTGATTGACTGTTGCCTGCTTTGTTTAGCCCCGTGGACACTTTGTTGGAAGCTCATTTGTGATTAATCATTTATAATTCAGGCCCGTTTCAAACGTAGACTGAGCTGTGTGTCAGCGTTAAGATAAGTCCAGACAGCCTATGAAAACGCAGTGCTTGTATCTGTAACTGTTTGCTTGTATTTGTGCATCTTCTTGGAGTTGGGTTTAATTTCTTTAAAAGGAGAAATATGTGATTTATTTACTGACCATGTTATGTTATTTGAGATGAGAGAAATATGCCAAAGTAACAGCAACCCTCCAGCCTGTATGTTCCCCTTTGAAATTCCCATTGCAGGTCAGAATAACTGTTTGCCTGTTTCAAGTTTTCAAGAGTTAAAATTAATGCAGGATATTTGCCGAATGAGTCAGTGTCTGTTTATGAGTTGTAAGAAATCATCAATAATCTTTTAAAAGATGTAAACGTTTATTTATTTATTTATGAACGGTTAAATTAAGTAATATGTCAATGGAGTTTGGCAGGTAGTCACTGAACCCTGAACTGAGTGTGTATTTTCAGAGCAGTGGGTTTTTGTTTTCAGAATAACAGGCTTAACTTTACATTGACAGACAACTGACAGACTTATAAACAGCTGATCAACTTACAGTGTAGGACTCCTCATCTTGTCAGTGTCAAAATATAATTTTGTGCACATCTTAGCTCCTTCTCCATGCTGCCTGCAGGTCACCTGCCAATGACCAAACAGTCATTTTACTGTATAACCAAAGCAATAAGCTAACATACGCTAAAATAGTCAAGAGAGTTTTGTGATAAATGTGTTGATTTGAGTAGAAAAAAAGGATTGATGAATGGAAACTTTACAGGAAATTCTCCTTTGAGTCACATTTTCTAAATAGAAGCTGTTATAGTTTTGTTTTCCCCCTTATTTTGTAATTAATACAAACTGATTATTATGCTTTTCCAGTTTGTTGTGGATGTTTGGTGCTTTTCATCCATCACGGAAGTGACTATCAAGGAAAGGCAATAACTTAAATTGCCTTGAATGTGCACTTCTTTGATTGCTAAAACAATGACCCATGCAGTTTCCAGTCCGACTCTCTATGTGAGATAATAACACAAATGTACTGTATTTTAGTCAGTGACAGTAATTGCTGATAAGTGATACTCACTGATATGACATGCAAATTGCTGTATATGGTGTCAATGGGACTGAGTGCTTCCAGAAAGTGACAGCACATCCTCTGCAGCTGTCACCCAGACTGTTCTTTGGCCTTAAAAACAGACATCTTTAAAAAATGAAACCCAGACAACCCTTTTTTTTTTGGTTAAATTGTTGGCTTTGTTATTGCAGCAAGAACTCTTAACATAACCAACCATCACATCAACCTTTAAGAAGAGTTTGCTGCAATCAAACTAGAAAGATAAAAGAGGCTTTCGGGAAAGCATGAAAACACACACTACCAGAGCTAAAACTTCTTTAAGTAACAGCGCTCTAACACATGAAAATCACACTATAATATCATCCTGTTGCCACAATTAATATGGATTATCTTTACACATTCGGTGCCATTATGATCGCGGGAGGTGTTTGCATTAGAGCGAGGACATTTTCTTTTTTTGTTGTCACTGTTTCCTGTCAGGTTTAGAGAACAAGGTGTTTGTTTTTCTATACGTGTCATACCACAGGTACCTGACATTTAGATCATTAATACATTATTTATTCACTGAGAACAAATTAAGTGACAAAATCATAAATATTAACGAACTGTCAGCTCTAACATAGAGAAGACGGGAACTGAAACTGCACTGAAATTCAACCCAGCAAATTAACAAAGAGTAAACCAGATAATACAGGGATGAAGGCAACTGGATGAAATAAATGTTTAGATAAATATTATATAAGGATATTTTTGGTTTATTACAGCTTGGGTCTTATTTTCTTAGTTTTGGTGATCATTTTCATCAGTTATTATAAGCAACCAAAGTAATTCCAAGATCTCAAATCTTAACTGAAGTAAGTGAGCACAATGTTGCTGATGGCCAAAGCCACAAAATAAGATCCAGCTATAACATGTAACATTTCCACATAAAGATGTATTAAAACACTTGACATATGATATATATTTTGTTGGGTTGTGTACTTACATTATCCCAAATGTTTACAACAATTTTCAAAAACGCGATAACGATAACTTCCGGGAAAATATGTTGGACACATCAGAGAGCGAGGGAGGAAGTCAACGGATGTTACTAAACATGACGTGAATAAAACTTTAATATTACCTTATCCATAAACAAAGTTGAATTGAATCATGTCAGATATATTTTCATCAGCTGTGGTGGTTGTTTAACAATGAGGACAACAACTCCCATGATCCCACACTACTTCACAACATCAACCTTTGTTATTGTTTTGATATGAGAGATCCCAAGCAGCAGTACCTACGTATGGTAATGTTTAAATTACAGTTTCCCTATAGGCCCTCTGTTGTAAAACTGTGGTACATGTACCTCTAGTAGTACACAAACTCTCCCTAGTGTTACATGGAGAAATATTTGAAAACTAAGTGAAGTAATTAAAAAAAAAACACACACACAAAAAAAAAACCAAAAACATAATACTATCAAAATACTACAAATAATTGCCTGAAAATATATAAACAATGAGACTACCAAATTAAATCAAATTAAATTAAATTAAATTAAATTAAATTAAATTAAATTAAATTAAATTTTGTAAACTATCTGTTGCTACTATATTTTAACACTGGTTGTACTGGTGATACTTGGACAGCCCTATATTTTTTTTAAGGTGGTACATGGTGTAAAAAGTTTGAGAAAAACTGCCCTAGGCAACTTTTTTTCAGATCTGTAGTTTTTATTTTCAAATAGAAATGTACAAATATGACAATAAAACAAAATAGAGGGAAATAAAACATAAATATAGGTAATTACAAATCCAACCAGGGCACTCATTGGGGGGCTCATTATCTGCTCAGGAGTTTCCTGCCTCATACCAGCCCACTTAAGTTCACTATATCTTATACTGCAGATGTACAGTATGTGGTTTGTAGGTAACATTATACATTATATTTTGTTTTGCACGCTAGAAATCTTGGTCATTCAGTCACTGTCACCATCAACTTCTGGTGCTCGTTCTGTATTTTTACTCTATTTTATTTTATTCTGGCCTTTCCAGCTGCCCCTTTTTTCCTTTCTATTCTCATCTTATCTTTTTTTTTTATGTTATACTTGCATCTTTAAGTAACCCTAACTGCATAATGCAATTTGACGTGGTGTTCAAGTCAAATGCCTTATGTCATCAATCATGGTGACCAGTCATAACCTCCTAGGTATCTGTTAGTGTGGCCTGCACGATCTATTCAGATACCAACTCTGTAACTGGCTCCAATGGCCCAACAACTAGCCTGGTCCAAAGTCACGTCATGGTTGGGCAGCAGTCTAATCTAGGAAAGAGAGCAATCTTTTTCAGCCGCCTTGGACAAGGTGCAGGTCAAGGTTCAGGTTACTTTATTTGTACCCATAGGTAGATTTAGGGCATCTATTTTGACTCATTTACAATCATCATAAACAAAGACAAACATGATACAAATACTCAAAGACTCCAAGGACTCAATAAAATTGAGAATTAACAATAATTGGATCACCTAGAACGGTCGTCGTTATATAGTTCAACAAGGTTTGTGGCGGTCTTCTCCATTGTCTGGGACACGTCTGGAAGAGTCCTCAAATTCTGTGCAATGAGTCTTTTGGCTATCACACAACCAGTGATTAATAATCATTTATGATGTTTAGACCAAGAGGTGTGTAGTTCAAACCACGAACTAACCAAGTAGTTTTGATGTCTACATCTCACCAACTGTGACCATTTCATGAAAAAGGCTCACTGTCAGAAACATCTCATACAGACGCTAAATGGTACGTTGTGCATCATCGTGTATGAGATGTGTAAGTGTATGAGGCGTGGCAAAGCAATGTATTCGATGACCCGGGATGAGAACAGTTTGGTTATGTCTACACTTCCTTACTCATCACCAGGGCGCCACGAAATGATTCAGTTCTTAGAAGATGTTTCCTGTAGATTTTGACCTTTTTTTTCTTACTCTTTGTGTCTCTCTCCACTCTCACATCAAACCTCCTCTTGAAAAACATGGCACCTAGGCGAGTTTTTTGAAGATTAACCTCTTTATTTTAAAGTTCTTTGGGAGATCATAAAGTTTCCAAAGATGCTCAATATGTCAGGCTGAGTTTTGGCGAAACGGATATAAAACGGTGCGTGAGACATGTAGAATATTTCTTTTTGATGGAACGGTCATAAAAAGGAGCTCTTGGGCTTGAATGCTTCTCTTAGTGTAAGCATCATATAACTTCAGAAGAGCTGGAACAAGCTGTCAGACAGAAAGATTTCTAACATTAAAGCAACCTGAGGGGGGGGGGGGGAAAGTGATTTCCATGCAGTTTGGTGTGGATATTCACAATAAGAAGTTTTGGTGACCTCAGAACTTTCCCTCTAGCACCACCAACAGGACGGACTTGTACATGTACAGCCCGTACCGGTGAGGTTCTAAAGGGCCAGTGTTGTTTACTCGAGTTAATCCACAAGGCAGAGCGTAATATGAAATGAACTATCACATGATATGATGCGTTGTGCAGACTTTGATGTTCTCGTCTCCCCTCCCCCTTTTTAAATTAATTTGAACCAGGAAGGTTTGACATAGACAACCGAGAGCGATTCTCTGCAACTGTCCGAGCCGTCCCCGCCGCCCCTGACCACCGGCACCGCACACACCAACTCACATACACACACACACGCTACCCCCCCCCCCCCCCCCCCCCCCCCCACCCACCCCCCCCCCCCCCCCCCAAGCCAAAGTCCACATTAACATCGTAATAGGAAAGTGTGTTAAAGCACAGCTTTAGCGGCCTGACAAGAGCGAATTGGATGTCAGAAGGATTCCTGCTCAGTTTAATTGAATCTGCCCAGCACTAAAAAAGAAAATCTGAAGTCAAAATAACCTATTAGATCTATCAGGTAATGTTTTGTTGAGTTTGACAGATAGCACCGCTCCGCCTGCCCCACCCCCCCACCTCTTTCATTCCTGCAGGTTGGTTAATGCAGGAGTGTAAAGGTGGGTGGTAGCTGATGTTATCCATGATGTTTCTCTCTCTGTTTCTGTTATTCGTTAATAAATTGTGGCCTGCTCTTTCTGTTTCCTGGAGCTCACTCTGCAAATCCCTCGAGTGTAGAACTCGGCCGGAGAGGCGTATGGAGGGGTTTTAGTCAGTTACTACGGCTAATGGATGGTGGGGGCCGTGCCACGTGATCTGATTGCTAAGCCCTGCATGCTCGATCAGTCTACTGACCTCACTTTTTCTTCTGTTCCCTATTTACTATACGATAAGTCTTTAAAAAAGACATTAACTATAGGAGTGAGGGTTAAGTGTGTGGTGTAATGGTGTCTTAATAAGCTAAAAGCACAAAAATGCATCAGTCATGTATACATTACACTGCAGAATTAATTCCAGGTCACATCTCAATGCAACATTAAGCTACATGAATCATCTTCTCTCCACCCGTCCCACTCCTGCTGCGCGGCGCTATTGATGAAAACATGTGCTCCTCCTTTGTGCTGCTGCGATGGGCCAATCACACTCACAAAGGAATATTAACTTTGGGTTGTCATGGATCCCTACACCTGATCAATAGCTTTCACATAACATTACAGCCAAGACCTTCAGGGACTTGTTGTCCAGTCCCAGGCTTTTTTTTTTCTTTTTTTTTTAAACTTACCGCCTAATTTGTGAATGTTTTGTTGTGTGCATTGTTGCGTTAAAGGTGCAGTGAGCGATTCTAAGGTTGTCACATTTTCAATATCAGCTGGATAATTGATTAAAATAAGCTTTTCAGTTTCAGAAATAGAATTAAAAAGACAGAATCGGCAAGTCTCCCAGTGTTTTTTTTTCTCCACCCCCACCTTCTTGCAGCGTCTGGTACGTGACTGATGAAGAAAACGGCACTTCAAAGGTGACACAGCATAGAGTAGCTTAGCAGCCATTATACCAAACTTGATACCATATAGACTTAGATCTTTTTAAAAGAATTTAAAAATGTACACAACAGCTGTTAGGACATGAAACCAATGATGTGCTGATCTTTATAAATCAAAACTTGATAGTCTTAATAGCTATCAGTGCAAAAGTAACAAAAAAAGGTAAATAAAAAAAATAGAATCATGACCATAAAATCTATAGAATTGCATTGCAATTGTTTTAAAAAATGCGGTCAGTATGCTAATCCAAGTATCACAATCTTAAAGTAGTATAACTTCATTACTTTGCGTTACTTTTGGATCACCTCAATGCCAAATATGGTGA
>JAJHUR010093747.1:0-10425 GCA_027495735.1 Lutjanus campechanus | reverse complement strand
TTTTTTTTTTTTTTTTTTTAAACTTACCGCCTAATTTGTGAATGTTTTGTTGCGTGCATTGTTGCGTTAAAGGTGCAGTGAGTGATTCTAAGGTTGTCACATTTTCAATATCAGCTGGATAATTGATTAAAATAAGCTTTGCAGTTTCAGAAATAGAATTGAAAAGGCAGAATCCGCAAGTCTCCCAGTGTCTTTTTTTTCTCCACCCCCACCTTCTTGCAGCGTCTGGTGCGTGACTGATGAAGAAAACGGCACTTCAAAGGTGACACAGCATAGAGTAGCTTAGCAACCATTATACCAAACTTGATACCATATAGACTTAGATCTTTTTAAAAGAATTTAAAAATGTACACAACAGCTGTTAGGACATGAAACCAATGATGTGCTGATCTTTATAAATCAAAACTTGATAGTCTTAATAGCTATCAGTGCAAAAGTAACAAAAAAAGGTAAATAAAAAAAATAGAATCATGACCATAAAATCTATAGAATTGCATTGCAATTGTTTTTAAAAAATGCAGTCAGTCTGCTAATCCAAGTATCACAATCTTAAAGTAGTATAACTTCATTACTTTGCGTTACTTTTGGATCACCTCAATGCCAAATATGGTGAGATTGTTTAGCTTAATATAACTTTTCTGTTTGTTGTTAAGTTTATTAATTGTTTGTCCAGCTATTCCCTCCCTTGCTGTGCACGAATGCAAGTTTAAATTAGTAGCGGTAATTATACACATTTTTAATGTAGATTATTCTAGTCCGGAGCTTGTGTTTTTACCCACAAATCATCCTCATCACCAGATGTTGTTCCCGTTTTAAATTTAAATAATGGTGAAATTTCCACCCAATAAAACCACCCATTTTTTCCACTGGTGGCCATGATAATGATTTGGTAACTATAAGATCAGCTGATTTCACTCAAGACCAGAGTGGTGTTGTCAGACCCGTAAAGTGTTAGTATTATGGTAGTCTATTGTTCTTTATTTTAGAATGTTTTCCTGCTTAAAATTCCTATTTTTACTGTATTTGTAATCTGAGTACGTCCTTTTCCTGTAACCGTAATGGTATACAGTTACCTTTGTTGTATCCTAATTACTCTCCAAGCCATCTGTGATTGGCCAACGTCTCCCGTCACAGTCTGGATTTTTGAGAGAAAACATGCTTTTTCTAAGCATTACACCTAAAGATCCGGTGTGTAAGTATTTAGGGGGATTTATTGGCAGAATATGGCAGAAATGGAATAGAAGTATGTTTTTATTTGTGTATAATCAGATGAAAGTAAGGATTGTTGCGTTTTTGTCACCTTTGAATGAGTCCTTTGGATGTGGTTCCTCTGGATGTGGTGTGATACATGCTGACCCAAACATGTCTTATTACAGTATTTATCATAGTTTGTGTGTCATTTTTGTATCTGCAAGGTGCACCTCTCTCCTCACTGCATATGCATTTTAAAGGATTGTGCAAATAATAGGAGGAGACATGTTAACAGGGGTTGATTATGTATTCCGCTGGTTGGACTGAGGTCAAATTTGCCACTGACAGGTTTGCAGGGAAAATTCTCCACATCTGAAAAGACATAGCATTACTGAGATTTATAAGATGGGAAAAGATTATAACTAATATTAACACATATCTACTATTATGCAAAGGAATAGTGGATGGATGTTCATGGGACTTGAAATTTATCCAAAAATGAACTTTTAAATTACGACAGGCTGTGTTTTATCAAGGCATTTACATTCGGTTGCGTCTACCTCAGCATTAACCTCCACCTGCTCAGTCTCTATTTCAGTCTCTGCCTTGTGCACCTTGTAAATATTTTCTGTGCCTTTGATTATCTTATCATAAATGTGATCATTGCCTCCTTGATTATCTTATCATAAATGTGATCATTGCCTCCTTGTGCACAAATAATTAGATATATTCTAAAGATTATATATTGTAATTTCATGATGAATGGTTTGAGCAATAGTAACAGTTTTTCTCAGGTGGAGCTGGCCAGAATAATTATTTTGTAATCAAGATCACCACGTTATTATTTCTTTTCTGAGCTCAGGGATCACACAGAGTGCAGAGTGTGTGTTGAGGTTCAGTACCAGGAGCTGCCTGAGTAAATGAGGCGCTCAATATACACGGGTTGCAGCCGCAAACTCAATAAAAAACCGCAGTGCTCATTTGTGCAACGCCGTTTTCCTGGCAGATCTGGCCCTGGGTGAGTTGTCACAGTCCAGCAGGAATATGGTAATTCTTTTCCTGCTCGGTTTAATCAGGTCCTGATTGCAATCTTAACTGTTATTGTTGTGGAAATTTTGTCGAGTGGTTATTAAAATGTCAACCAGATAAAAAGGAGCTAAACTGGTCCCAGGAGAATAACTTCTTGTTACCTCTTGTTAGTTGGAAACAAACAATAACAAAAGAACACATACTGCAAAATATAATACCTGTAGCCAATTATTTTAGTTCTGAGGCAATGAATGTAACACTGAATAAAGCAAGAATTCAGCTTTCAATACAAATAGCAACCAGTTCCCAGTCTGATAGATGAAAGCAGCCCAGCTGGGTGTTTTGGCCTTGCATCATGCCCCGCCTCTTTTTGGGTGAAAGCAGCCCCTCTAATTGGACAAGCAGTAAATGCAAATTAGGAGTCCTTGTAAAATAAGAATATTGTAATGTTTCTTGGCTATTTTGAGCCGAAATCCTATCGCCAACAATTGGTGTCATCATGTTTTAAAAAAAATAAAGAAACAGGGGGTGATGAGTGTCCTTTCTTACTTGAGTGTAAGACCCTTCATTTTACAGTAAACTCCTTACATCAATGTGGTGAACAGAACAGCTGTTATTTTTTATAGCTGTTTGTGCTTATTAGTTGACTTTTTTTTAAAACTACAACTCAAGAGAAGTATAAACGGGGTCAGTTTTAGCCCCACTTACTTTGCTTTATGCCGTTTATTTTTTGAAGGTATGTTCATTCAATTTATGTGAATTATTGATGTTAAAATACCTTCTGCTCCCGGTGAGTGGACAGACTGTTACACCAAACTGCACTCTAAAAGCAGAAGTTTTCTTGTCCGATTCGCTGCAGTCTAAAGGGACAATCTGCACACTCGTCCTTTAATCAGTAACATCATTAACTAACCTGTGATGAAGAGTTTGACAGTTTTCATCCTCTCTGTGGACGGCCTGAAGCCACAGATCTTTTCTTTCACTTTTATTTATTTATTTATTTATTTTTTGACATACAAAATGCAATGCAGCAGCTTTCAATTTAGCACTTTTAAATAATTTGTTTTCACCGTAAAGAGCTGTGGTCTTTTTGACTACAGAAAAGTGATGTATGCTGTGTCTTGTGTATACACCACTTAGGCAAAAAGTTATGGTTAGTTGTATACCCTGAGATGGGCATAATTACAATGGGATCCATGACCCTTTGTGAATAACGATATATATTTGACCAACAGTCTGTTAGACGTTCCTTGTCTCAAAACAGTCTTCTTAGAATTTATTCTGTTTGTGAGAGAATGATAAGTCAACCACATGGTCAAGGGTCTTTTCAATCAGTTTCTGTTCATGGAAGCAACGTGTTTCAGTGCAGTTCAAGCAGCAGATCTTTGGCTCTGCAGCTGCACTTACTGTACATAGAGTCTAATCTACTATCTAATCCCTTTATCACATTCACCTGTCAGACATCTCAGGATGGATGTGGTGGCTGGTGGCTGACTGCTTTTTTTGTTTGTTTGTTTGTTTTTTGCTTTCAGATTCACGAGCTGGAGAAGGAGCACCCAGAACAGTGGACCATGCCGTGATCGGAGGGGTGGTGGCCGTGGTCGTCTTTGCCATGCTCTGTTTACTCATCGTCTTGGGGCGCTACTTCGCAAGACACAAAGGTAGTGGACTTGAAAATACAGCTTTATAACCTGTACTACCTCAGGAAAGATTAAATCGAAAGCAACCGGACTTGTTTAAAAGTCTTTTCTGAAGACATTTCGCCTCTCATCCAAGAAGCTTCCAAGATCAGTTCATGCCTGCCAGACTAGTCTGAGCTAGTCTAACTAAATGGTGGTAACCCAGGTATTTAACCTCTATGGATGTGTTCAAATTCATTAGTGCTCTATTTAGTTCTAGCGACAGTCGTTGTCACTGTTGTTTTTGGAGGTCAAGTTGTTGAATCTCCTGGGTGAAGATGAAATAACAGCATTGTACATAGGAGAGAGGTTATGTCTCAGGCCTCCTCCTCTGTTGAGAGTGGGTTTCTCCATTTTAACATAGATGGCTTCCTTAACTCCTCTCTCAGACCATCTGTCCTCCCTGTCTAGAATGTGGACATTGTTGTCTTCAAATGAGTGTGCTTTCTCCTTAAGGTGTAAATAGACAGCTGAGTCCAGGCCTGAAGAGTTAGGTCTCCTGTGTCGAGCCCTTGAGGAGACCTAACTCTTCAGGCCTGGACTCAGCTGTCTATTTAGGAGTAAGCACACTCCTTTGTCCTTTGCTTTTGATTTAATCTTTCCTGAGATTACAATGACCTGGACGAATGAGAACATTCACGGACATAACCAGTACTAACACATTTTAGTTTTTACTAACTAAAGCTGCACTGTGCAGGTTTTATATACAGTATGTATAAAGAAAAGTGAATCCAACCATCACTCAGGTGCTATAGTAGATGCAGCCTGTCAGCCTTCATAAAACTATGGAGAGTAGCTGAAAATATTCAGCATTCACAGTATGACAAAGTAAAAGAAAAGTACAAAAACACTGAACTCACCAACATTGATTGGCAGCTATAAACTGGTGCAATCAGCCAATAACACGCCAGCCTACGGGAGTACAAACCACCATGTTACTATAGTTGTGGAAAACTTGGGAGGAGGGTGTGTTTTGAAGATCCGACTGGCACTGTTAAAGTTTGACTAACAGCCACCTGGCAAATAAATCTCTTCCCCTTTATTTGGAGAAAACAAGACAGGAGTCGGGACAATAAAAATATAAAAGCCAGGAGGAAATATTACTACTTTACAAATCAAGCTGTCCCTATTTGCACAGATTAAACATAATACTGTGAAACTGGACAGAATCTGCAGCTTCATTAAATTCACTTTCTAGTTCTTCTGATTCAGTTTTAGATAAATGATCACACGATACAAAGTGCAACAACATCCCAGACTCAAAGCAGGCCTAGAATTTCATCGTTTTAGGGGCAGGTCCACTTGGCCATCAAATAAAACGATGCTTCACAAAAATAGTGAATTTAATGAAAGGGTTAAGGATTATTTATTAATTGTTATTACTCTATTTTTCCAAATTTGTTAACACCAAGCACAAGAACAGTCAGTCAGTCAGAGGTGAGCCAATATAATGACATCATACTAAATAATGTACGATATGTAATGAGTTAGTATCTCAAAATAATGATTATTTTGAGATTCTGAACCCTTATTTGGAGATAAATCAGTATGTAAGGGATGTAAGTGCACAGTGAGCAGGTCATTAATGTGAAATCAACCCCTCGATTTCTCAAAAAGTTGAAAAAAGTTCAAGCTAAAAACAACTAAAACTGATGGCCATGACATAAAGCTACAGAAGTGTATCATTAAACCATCTAGAACTCTCTGATGTTTCTGTTTTGAGGCATATTGAGGATATCAGTAAAAGAAAAAAGTAGATTAAACCTATTATTATACCTCCAGAATCAGTTGTTCCTCCCACATTACAACTCTTTATCCCCTACAATGTGAATAATTATCTTTGGCTTCAGCATGAGCCAAAAGATGAAACTAGATTGCGGACTAAAATCAAGAACATCAACAACATGATGTTTTAAAAAAACAAATACAGATAGAGGTTTTAAAAGCAAAAAAAAATTGCACAGAGGACTGGGTGCAATACTTTGTAAAACAGGCAGCATACGGAGTGAATATGTGGCAGGAAATTTTAAATCCTCTGCACTTTTCAGCACTTTTTAAATCTATTTCTTAGTGTTTTAATGCGATATGTGTTAACATTTGTGAGCTGCATACTGCTTGCCTCTAAACACACACTGATTCAGCAGGTTATAAAGTTTATCAGGTGTATCCTCTTTACTTTGTTTCTGTAAAAACCTCTACATCCTTGGATGGATGTTATCCAAATAATGGAAAGATGGTTAATAAGGCTACGGGTTACTGATGGTGAGTAAAATTACATTTTTCATGCAGTCCTGCTGAATAGTATAACACATCTCGTATGCTGCCCTCATAACCAAGAAATAATTATAATCTATAACAAATTTCACACTTTGATATTTCTTATGCAGGAGGAAATGGAAGCGGATACATTAACCAACCACTTTAGAAAGGAAATACTTTAAATGAGGCAATTTAAAAGTGTAGAAGAGAGGTTTTTTTTATTTTATGGTGTTACTGAACTTACTATTTCCAGTCAGCTTTCTGCCCAGAAGCTTTATGTTCAGGTAAAAATCATGTCTGTTGTCTGATGATGGATCTCAGTGGTGAACTAGGACATTTCTCATCTGAAAAATGAAAAATCATGATATTCTCTTGTGTCCAGTGACTCTTACATGATTATTTAACACTGGAGGTGAATGAGTACTGAATGAGCCTGGGGTCACATGTCAATCAATAAATATTGCAATATAAATATGCAATATATGAATAAATACTCATCATTATTGTGAGGTTATTTCGGGGCAAACTCATTTTCCAGCATGCAGGACAGACTAGATGGTGCTTTTACATGGGGGCACAAGGGTGGGCAATCGTTTAGCCAGCATTCAGTCAGCTCCTCTTTGCTCCAGCTGTTTCTGTATAGCAGATTCCTTCCTACACATCTATGATCAGGGTTTAGTTGGCCATACATGCATGAATAACGGCGTGCTCACAGTGCAATGCCAAGGGTGTCTTGGTGAATTTTAAACTTTAAGGACTGGTTTCACAGAGAGGGTTTAGATTAATCCAGGAGTAGGCCTTGATCTGCACTCGTTAAACCAGCTTTCATGAACATGGCTTAAATTTGGTTTAGTTAGTCTGCGACTATCAAATCCTGGAGTAAGGTAAGAGCCTAACGGTGCTCTCAAAAACCCGGAATGGAACAGAAAACACCAGGACTGGAGTGAATGTGGAGGCAAAACAACTGCAGTTCATTCAAAAAACTTTTCTAAAACCAATTGTGTAAAAAGGTAAAAACAGACTCATCTGGCCTCAGACCTGGCTGCCCAAAGTGGGGCATGCGGGCCAAAGTTGGCCCATCATAAGGTTTGATTTGGACTGCCACATATTTGTAGCTAAAATAAAATAATATTTTAAAAATTATAATATAGATTATCAGTTATGCTGTTTTATTTTTGAGGTATAAATGCTCTTTAAGGTTCGGTGAGGTGTTCACTTGTTAGAGCGTGTGCTCCATGTATGATCCCAGCCTGTGTCCCTTTGCTGCACATTGTCCTCTTTCTTCCACCTGCCCTGTCCATTTTTATTTTATTATCATTTTTTAAATTTCGAAAATAAAATAGCAGGAAAGCAGGAAAAGAGAACAATCTATTTCATGTTCGAAAAGGCTGTAGGATGAAATAGGAAAACTTGTCATGTTTTAAAACTTTTTTGTAAATTGTCAGTCAAATCATACAAAAAACATTAACCTGTCTTGTCCAATAAAGACAAAAGGCTAAAAAATCTTTTTAAAAAGCACTTATAATATGTCTGATCTATAATTATTAATTAGTTTTAACAATTTGAGCACAGTGGGCAGAGTGACAGGAAGTCAGTCAATTAGGGGGACTTTGGATCTTAGAACAATTTTGCATTTTAACAATATATTACAATAGATGTTTGCTTTAGTAGTAAGGAGATGTTAATCCTGCATCTTTAAAGGATTCATCGAATTTATCATCCAGTCTCCTAGAGTAGCTCTGTTCCCCCCCTCTTACAGTTTGTTTAGTTTAATCCAGAACAGACAAAATCTACGACTATTCTAAGATAAATATTTGCAATTTGCTTTGAGTTAAAACTGCTTAAACAATCATTTTAGTCTGAGACTAGGCTTAAACCTTGTCTGTTTATGGACCCATATTTTATACAATGTGGATCTTGTCATTGCCTCAATACTGAGAGCTGGTAATGAATCAATACTGCAATTAAGAAGTCTGACAGGTCAAAAAAACATTAACAGTCAAACCCTCAGTTTAGCCAAAAGTCTGTCCTTCACAGTTTACAGGCAACATACCGGTTCAACCTTCACCTGCAAGACTTACGATAGTTTTTGCAGTTTTTGTGTGCATTGAGGGGGTCAACTGACCTCCAGATAAAGTTGCTTAGATGATCTGGTGCAACTGTCTGACTGCCTGTCTGCTCATGTTTCATAAGCTATCTGACCTTGTGCAGTGTTGCTGCTTTGCTCCCAAATCTCAGCCATTACTTTTGCGAGTATAAAGTAATCATAACTGATATAAATGATGGCCAAATCATCAACAATAAGACACAGGGAACTCACATTTAATGCTCATTTCTCATTTCTGATTCACTGTCATGTGCCACTTTCTCTGTTAGGCTGTTCACATTATTTTTTTAAATATAACATAGCATTAAAATGCAAATAAACAGATTAAATGCAAGCCACTTTAACTAATGGCATGGTGCGAGTAGTAAGCTGTTTATTGTGGAGTGAATGCCAGCTATGAATATTCATAAAGGAGCAACAATGATAGCGAAAAGACAGAGGCGTGATTCATATTTTATATTTTACTTCTGGTGGCTGCACCGATGCAGAGAAATGTTGAGATTAGAGACAGCTGACATCAGAGGCCACTGAGACAAAAAAAAAGAGTTCATGTAGACTTTCAGGATGTTCAGGGTGCTCTTCAACTACCTCGGTGAGAAACTTTCCATAATAATGACTCAACAAAACACTTGAGAGTGAACACTGGAGTAGGGTTGTATTAGCAGGCTACGGGGGCGGATTACAGCATAATTCTGATATGAGTGTTCAAACTGAAGTTAATTGCCAAAAGTCAGATAAATTAAGTTTCAGATAGGATGACGGCTGCCAAAGTGAATGTTAAAATGTCAGGTTCAATTTTTTTTCCTAAAATCTGTCATTAAAACCTTACATTAAATAGGGAGAGAAATTATTTCATTTAACCTTAAAGGGATAGTTCAGATTATTTGGTGTAGGGTTGTATGAGTTACTTATCAATAGTCAGGGTATTACCTACAGTAGATGTGGGTCAACATGCCCCCAGTTAGGAGAAGCAAAGAGGAGCACCAGCATGGAGCCTAAGCAATATACTGCTGTGGACAAGGTCAGCAAGAAAAGATATTTCAGTCCCTTAAAAAAGATCCTCCTTAAAAAATGTATCTCAGTTTAAGTGTACACTATATTTAGAATATTTTCACTGGTTTATTTTGCCATTAGACAGTCCTTTCTGATGGGAAACCACCATTATATAAGATGAATATCGCTCCCTCCAAAACCACCAAACTCCATTCGGAAAATTATTAATTTTACCTCACAGAACACAGCAGTCGTCGTTCTACCACTGCCTCAATCTGCTACTTTGTTTGTGTTATTGTGTGACTTCGCTGAATCCAAACCTAACTTTTAAAACACCAAAGTCACACACTAACACAAAGAAACTCACAGATCGAGGCAGTGGAAGACCAGCAGCTCCTGTGTCTGTGAGATAAAAATACGGATTTCACCAATGGAGTTTGGTTGGTTTGCAGAAGGCGATATGTGGCTTATAAAACAGCCTTTTCCCTTCAGAAAAGGTTGTCTGACAGCAAAGTAAAGCACTGACCGGCATCTACTATAGCTAATACACTGACTATCAATAAATACCTCATGCAACCCAACATCAAATAATACAAACTATCCATTTAACACATCCCACATCACCACCATTCTGGTCCAGCACCACGGAAGACCTTGTTTCTTTCTAATCAAGCAGCATTTGTGCTTTTATTTCTTCCATGTCTGACAGCTCCCCCTCTCATTCAATCTGCAATATTGCCTTCATTATCAGACTATGATAGGATGTGAATAAATCTTGTAAATTAAGTTTGAAGTGGCTTGCTAGTTCCTTTTTTTTTTTTGCTGAACTTGACAAGGTTAATTTGAAGGTGTGAGCCCTGCTCTTCCCACCACACTCGAGATCATTTCACAACCCTGATTTTCATGTGAATGAAAAAGAGCGATGTATAATCTGAATATTATAGCGTGCTGGTTTTAGGTTTGTGTAAATGGCCACACGGAGACGGATTTGCATAATTAGGTGCTGTGGGATGTTGAGCGGCGTTTTAATCTTTTGTATCATCGAAGCGGCAGGCTATCATCCAGTCCGTGACACTGTCCTTCCTCCTCCTCCTCCTCCTCCTCAGGTACCTACTTCACACATGAAGCCAAAGGAGCAGACGACGCAGCGGACGCAGACACAGCCAT
>JAJHUR010093746.1:0-21331 GCA_027495735.1 Lutjanus campechanus | reverse complement strand
GACTGAAAATGTTTTTCTTTATGTCATTAACTAGTTTTTGGTGTAATAATGTGATGCCATGTCAGTCATTACAGGGAGGTCTTTTTTTTCCTTTTGTCAGAGTTACTGCTGGCTGAGCAGCAAAAAATGTAGAACTAGTGCAAGTTTGATGTCTTGACACAAGGCCTGTCACAATAATTACATCGAGTTTTTTTACGACATATGGACATGAGCTCAACAATTTTTGCTGACCTCAATATTGCCTGTTCTGTTTACATATGTGTTTGTTTGCACATTTTCCTGACCATTATAAGACTTTTTTTCGCAGCGTCTAAGCCGAATGAAGAGAAAAAAAACTTTGCTGAGACATGTTGTGCTGAATTCTGGCCAGAGACCTCCAGATGGACTTGGTTTCAAAGCCACACTCCACAGCTCTGGTGTGGGAACAATGGTTGTGTGGTTTTATTTTATTTATGTTTTATTTATTTAATAGATATATATTTTTTACTGTTTTACTCTGCTTACCTCTGACTGGTATTTTGTCATTTACCAGTCTGACTACAGTGTGTGTGTGTGTTTGTGTCCAGGTGAAGCTGTACCGGCACATCAGTGCAGACCACCTGCTGCAGGTCTGCTCCAGAGTTTGTCCGCTGCTGGAGAGCGAAGTCCCTGCCAGCGTGCCTGGACTCACCAGCCTGCTGGGAGCCGGCAGGCAGAATCTCCTCCGCACCAGCAAGAGTGAGTGGACATACAGTCCAAGATGTAACACATGAGACACTCTAATGTACACATATGCAAACACACCCACTCGGGCAACCACCATGTTAACATCTCTCTGCATGTGTGTGTAGACTTAAACATCATATATACATTTGTTCATGTACTTATACAAATATAAGTGCATGCATGCAAAACAGCATAGACTGTTTATCATACAGACTGTATAGTTAAGTTTTAGCCATATTTTCGTAATCTGAATTGTTTTAGTTTTCATCTAGTTTCAGTTGACAAAATCTACAGTACATTTAGTTGAGTAAAACCTAACAGGTTTATTTAAAGTGTGATGTGTTATTTCAGTGTTTCTATACCAGACTTATTATATACTCATGGAGGAAACATCTGACCTGTTAAAAACATTAACATTAAGTAAACAATATTTGTACAAACGTGCGTTCTTCTTTTTACATATTTGTTTCAATTTGAGGACAGTGAAACCTTACGCTTTTTATCTTTAGTGTGTCAATTGATCTTTTAATTTAGGATAAGCAGCTCTGGGTCATCTACTTTTCTTGTCAGTAACATTACAGGACAGTGTTAGTCTCTTTTTGGGTGGGGGGGACTTATATGCCTTTATTTCAGGTAAGACGGCTGAAGTGAACACAGGAAAGGGGGATAGAGAGTGGGGGAATGACATGTAGCAAAGGGCCATAAGTGGGAGTCAAACCCACACCCTCTGCAGAATGCTAACTAAGCTATCAGGCCTCCAGTGTTGGTTTCTTTTAGTTTGTGTTGTAGTTCAAGTTTAGTAAAAACGCACTGGCTCTAGTTAGTGTGTTTATCTTTGCTTGAAGTTTAGGAAGCCAAGTCTGCAAATGTTGCTTCATGTTTAGTGTGTTTTCACCAATGATTGTTTCTCAAGATGGTTTAAAAAGGGTCTTGTTTTCTTTGACATCAAATTTATCCATGACTGTTCTTCTCTTTCTCCAAAAGCATTTCTGTACAGTTTATGAGACGTGCAGAAAGTGCGTGATTGTTGACCCCCTGGTGAGATCAGTACTATCCACTAACCCTCCTGCCAAACAGTCTTTTCCCAAGTCGTCTGTCCCAAACATTTTTGTCTCGTTTTTACTGACTTAAGAGTCAGTAGGTTTCTTGGGCGGACGTTTGGCTCGGTGGGTGGAGCGTCCGACCCATGTGTGGAGGCTGTGGTCCTCTGTGGCGGCCGCTGGTTCGACTCCCGCCTTCGGCTCTTTGCTGCGTGTCATCCCCTCTCTCTCTGCCCCGTTTCCTGTTTCCTCTTCAGCTATCATAACAAAAAAGGCACAAATGGCCAAAAAAAAAAAACTTAAAAAAAAAAAGTCATTAGATTTCTTTACAGTATTTTTTCATCATAACGTTACTTTTTTTTTTTTACAACATACGTTGTTGTTTTGTTTTTGTTTAAAATACTACACTGTCACTGAATATCACAAGCCAGAATTCTACAGCACCCAACAATGGTTGAAGGAGGCCATTACGTAAGTTAGATTACACAAACGACACAAGCTTTCCAGTTGGTGAAAACAAATTGGATGTGCGTCAACATCAACTGAATTTCAGTTTCAGCCTCACGTAATCTTACTACAACTACTATCACTACTACCATTAATGATAATGACAATCAAAAATAGTGCTGGTATTGGTGTAGTATCAGTATTTAGCATATATCCTAATTCAGATATTGATATTGCACACATTGGTCTTTTGACTGTATCTTTTCTGTTAATCTTTCTGCAGGTTGCAAGCATGTTGTGTGGAAGGGTTCAGCGCTGGCTGCGTTACACTGTGGGCGACCGCCGGAGCCACCTATTATTTATGGGAGCCCACCTAATATCGGTAAAGGAACAAAAAAATAACATTCAACCATTTTTACTCTTTGTTTGTGCCTTTGATATTCCGTGTATGAGTCAGATCTTACATACTACACTGTATCTCTGCTTGCCAAGGTCTTCACTGCCAGTAGCATTTGACAGAAGTGTTATTATTGATTTATTTTAAAATCACAGTGTATTTTATGCACAGCAGATAAACACAGTTGTGGCCCATTTTCATGTTCTTAAAAGTCTTTTGTCATTAAACGAGTGGGTTTTCATTGATTTGCCGCTGATCTGATGATATCCTCCTCATCGGCGTGCGTCTCTTTTCTTGCCGTCCAGTTGAGACGAGCTACAGCCGCCGACTGAACGGCTCCTACCGTCTCCGGCAGCTGGTGCCCACGGCCGTGTACCAGCACATGAAGATGCACAAGAGGATCCTGGGACACCTGTCTTCAGTGTACTGCGTCACCTTCGACAGGACGGGACGACGCATCTTCACGGTAAAGGCTGCAGTGTTTGAGTGCGTGCGTGTGGATTACGGCTGCAAATATTGATTATTGGCATTGCTGATTAATCAGTTGATTATTTTCTTGATTAATCGATTAGTGGTTTGGTCTGTAAAATATCAGTGATAGGGTTGCAGATTTTGTGCATTTACCAAAACTGAAAAGGTAAACAATTGTTTAATCATTAATGATTAATAATCATAAGCGTGTTGATCAGAGTTGTGATTAAAGCTTTGACATTTTATAGTTTGAACGATTAATTGATTAATAGTATAATAGTCGGCAGATTAATTGATTAGGAAGCCCTAACAGTAATTGATTACCGAAATAGTTGGTGATTTATTTAACAGTTGACAAGTAATCCATGAATCGTTGCTGTGTTGTGTGTTGACCTTAGCTGGGATACGTCTCACTGCTTGTGATGCCTCTGTGTGTTAGTGTGTGTGAGTGTGTGTGTGTGCTGGCGCTTAAGGAACCCTTTTGAAAGTTTTTTCGGTGACATTGTCGCACGCTAGCTGTATTTGTTTTGTTGTTGACAGTCACCTCGTGTGTGCTGTGAATGTGTTTGATTGTTACAAGCCGTCTTACCATGATGACCCAGCCCTCCGCGTTCCCTGTTGTAACAGTTCTGGTAGGAGGTAATTACTGTTTACCTTACTGTGGTGGGGCGCTTTTACTGAATGACTCACAGCTATAGCCAGATTCAACCTGCAGGGGAGCAAATTCACACATCTTTATGGTATATTTTCAAGAAGGTGAAACAGGGGATTCCCATGATCTCTCAAATTGAGGAAGTTGACCTTTGGCCTCTGGATGCCCCTTGTATACATGCACTGTGCTAGCTTCCTTTTCCGTGCAGTTTGGTCGGTGATCCAGCACGGGTAAAGTGTTAAATATTGAACGAACAATGAGATAATGTTGATTTAATGTTGTCGTCTCTCTGTTTGGATCCTTGAGTCAAACACTGCCTGCTGCTCTACACCATTTTCAGCTTTCACTTCTTAAATCTCTAAAAATGGCTGGCTGCTGAGAGGGAGGGAGGGGTTAGATTGACTCTGTCTCTTTTTTTTTTCCCTGTTATCTCTCTCTTTCCACCGTTCTTATACTCCCTGCATTGCTCTCTCTTTTTTTCTCTTTTTCTCTCCCCCGTCCCTCATACTGCGCTGCCCCTCCTTTGTTCCTTTCCCTCTCTCCCCCTCCTCTCTTCTTGCTATTTCTCATCATAACTGGAGAAAATGTTTCCTCTGAGGCGCTGGCTAAGTGCCAGAATTAAAATTCGTTCTTGGTCTCCCTCACTCTCTCCTTCTCCCTTTTTTTTTTCTCTCTGTTTTTTTTCTCTCCGTCTCTCTTGCTGTCTCCTTTCATCACAAGATCATTTTTATTTATATATTTTCTTATTTTTGGATCTCTTCAGCCTTTTTGCTCAGACTTTGCTGCAGTGGAAGGCAGATTGAATAATTATTATATAATTATTATTATTGACTACTTTATTTAGCTCAGACATTCACTGTGATCATTTACGATCACTGAGCGAGTGCGTGTATATATTGGTTAAACAATTGATTGGCACGCAGCTATATTGATTTGTGTAATTTAGCTTTAGAAATGGCTACAAGCTCATTATCATGGCCACTGGGAAGGGCAAATCAGACTGGCTGCTGTGCATTGTTTGTCCCTGTGACCATAGTTGACTAACTTTACGTCTATAGCAACAGGGAAAGTTTGTGTCAAGGCTTCAGGGTTCTTACAGGTGCTGGAAATCCTTGAAAACGCTTGAATTTTAAAGGTGTAGTTCACCCAAAATAGGATTGAAGGTCATGTTGAGTTTTTTAGTCCATAAAACACTGCTGGAGTTTCACAGGAAAACCATGTCAGCATGAGAGTGAGTAGATGAAGACTGAATTTTCATTTTTGGGTGAAATATCCCTTTAAAGTCTGTGTAAGGGGAATTCATATTTTTTTTCGTCTAAACACATTATACATCTTAGAAAATAGTTGCTGCAAACATGTGGAAAGACTGAGAACTATGTAGTGCTGAATTGTGGAGTTATGCCAAAGTTCATGATTTCTGAACAGGCCTGAAATTTGGTTTGGTGACGCATCAAAGTCATGGTCCCCCTAACACTACATAAGGCCTGCGAACGGTCTCACGAATGACACCACCTCCTCCTCCCTTCGCCCTCCGTAACGGTCAGTTCCAAGGGTGCCTTTAGCGACTCTCTCAGTCCAAATCAGCCGGCAGGTACTGCTCACTTCAGCTCCAACAACTGGAGGCTGAAGAAAAGAGAGAAACGAGTTAATAGGTCACTGGTCCTCTGGCTCTGGTGGCCAACAAAATGATACAGCTGCCTGATGGAGCATCCGTGTTTCAGGTCATAGTGATAATTGACACTGAGACAGCGGAGCGGACACACTCTTAGAGCAGGGAAAACTGCTCATTTCATGATTTCATGATTTCGAGACCAAATTTTATATACTTGGTGTTTTCTTTTTTTAATCATTCAGATTTGGCTGTTTCTGTGGTGTGACAAACTCAGGACACATTTTTTATTATTGCTTTACACAGACTGTAATGTCATGTTTTCAAGGGTTGAAAAGTGCTTGGATTCTGGAGAAAGTGCTTGAAACAGTTGAAGTTGTAAATCACACTCTGACTGAATAGTTTGCTTTTTAGATAAAGAATTAAAATAAGTCAAAGAGAGCCTAATGGCTTTTGCCTTTCGCACAAAATTAAGATGACTCCACTCGAGCTTCGCTTGCCACTCCACAAGTGTGGTCACACTTGGTGTGACAGGACAGTCTTGAAATTGAAATTAAAGTTACTGATCTAGTTATTGTTCTATATTGGCTCAGCCAGGTCATAATTTCTTCTTCTTCTTTCTCCTTATGTAGAATTCTATAACAAAACTAGAGCAGCAACGATTAATCAATTATTACATTAATCACCAACTATTTTGATGTTCAGTTAACCGGTTTGAGTAATTTTTTAAGAAAAAAAGTACAAATTCTCTGATTTTAGCTTCTTAAATGTGAATATTTTCTGGGTTCTGTATTTTTTTTAATCACAGTTAAGTGAATATCTTTGAGTTGTGGGTAAAATAAGACATTTCACGGCATCATCTTGGACTTTGGGAAACACTGAACAACATTTTTTCAATTTTCTGAGACACTAATTTATCTAATTGAATAATTGAGAAAATAAACAACAGATTAATCGACAATGAAAACAATCATTAGTTGCAGTCCTAAACAAAACATCATTGTGGTTGTTTATATCACAATAACATCTGATTTAATGTGATGAAGAAATGAAATAGGGTCTAATCATTTTGAGCATAAATATAAAGTGTGCAGAAATATGTAATTTAGCTGCTGTAAGGTGCTGGAAAAGCTTGAAAATCTACCTAAAAAATGCTTGAAATGTGCTAAATTTGACTTTGGAAAAGACGCAGGGACCCTGTGGCTTTTACAGGCCTGGCTCTCATTCGGGCACATCAGTTTTTCGTCCGTGTTGCCACCGCCGTAATTTGTCCTTGAGCTTTGTGTAAATCACTAAGGGGACGCTCGCTGTTTTGATCAGTCGGCACAAAATAACAGCTCCAGTCAGACTCTGTTCCAGTGGCGATGGAGCGAGTGAGTGATTATGATTTATTCAAAGGAGGGGGTTGGTGTTTTTTCATCTCACATTTCCTCTAAAATCTATGCTGATACTGATAGCGTCACCAGTCTTATTAAATGCTTTGCAGATATAAAAGGAGGCATGTCTCGGAATTTTCTAAAACTAACTGGCTGGAATCAGATCTGTTTTCTGATACCCAAACTTGATAATGAGGTTAGAAAAATAGTGCAGTCACATTTTGCAAATGCACCTATATTTCTAACATTACATTGTTTTTATAAGTTAAACCTCCTCATTCACTGGTTCCTTCTCTTGTTAGTCTCTTCTTTATTTCCATCTTGATAAAATCAAAACTATTTCTTTTTTAATGAAGATATCAATCGTGTCTCACTGTGTTTTTGCATCTTGACAATGGTTACCTGTTGGTTTTAAAAATTAGTTTGAGATCGTAATCAAGGCACAGATGGGTCTGACACCGTGTTGAATCACAAACCCTTTAACCCCTTACAAGCTGGATCACAGCCAGAAATTTTCAGTCGAGTCCATGCAGGCTGTTTCCGTGTCTTCATTAAGCGTCTTGATCAGACTAAAGACTAAAGACTGTGTGAGAAGAAACTGCCCCCAGGCCACAAGACATCTTTAAGCCTTGGCTTTGTGGAGTATTTATTGTTATGGCCTTTTAGCTAATCGTAGCATTGGTTTCTTTTCATTTAGGCCTAATACTTAAGATAATAAATATGTGCTACTAAAAGGGCTTCCTCTTTAATAATGCCTTTTTGCCACAACAGAAACCCACAACAGTTTTTGTCAAAATGAGACATGCAGCGTCTTAGTGGAGCCTCAACCAGTGCACAGTAGTGTTTCTCTACAGGTTGGGAGTGCTATGTCTTCTTCTTTGGTGGAACTGTACTTCAGGCAGAGCGAAGAGTTCTCACAGAGCAGACCAATCTATCTCACAGTGGTGTGACAAATCATAGCTGTGAACTGTCTGTCACTCAACATGTTTCCCTACACATGGTAACCCTATAATTGTGCATCACAAAATGAATGTAATAGTTTACATGGTTGCAGTAACCTGATTTTCCCAATAACCCACATTTTCATTATTTAGCAGTCAGTACTTGTACAAGTATTTTACAGATGTAACGAAACCGGCTTGAAACCCAGCAAAAATCACAGTATCATTTTTACATATTTTCTGAGAAAATGAAATGCAAAAATTGCCAATTAAATTATTAATCATTTTTAATTTGATCTAGTACTCTAGTGATCTAATAATCTAGAACTCAGTGTACTTATTGTTTCTGCTTCTGTGAAGTGTATGCATTACATTTAAATTTCTTCCACTGACAGCCGAGCTGCTCTTTGTGTACAGAAATGCAACTTTGCATCTGAACTTTGGGTCCTTACAGGTTTGTGTAGTGTATGTATAGTTTATTTCCCCCACCATCAAAAACATGTATGTTAGGGTAATTCTCCTGTCGGTGCCCTTGACAAAGGCGCTGGCTTAGAGCTGGAGTTTGTCCCCGGGTGCTGCACAATGAACGCCCACTGCTCCTAACACTTAGGATGGATTATTTAAAAACAACACACTGAATACATATGAAGTGGGTGTTTGGAGAGGGGAACTAGCGCAGTAAGACAGTAGGGGTGTAACAGTACATCAGTCTGGATCGATATATTGAATCAGTGTTCAACGATCGAATATTAGTGATGAAAAGGGGAAAATTGGATGGATATTGTCATCTTTAACTAAGATACACCTTTATGTGTAAATTCCCATGTCTGTGTCACAAATGTTTGAAAGAGTTCAGTCATAAAATTGTCGAATCATAATTCAGTTTCTTTTTTTCAGTTGACTTAAACGCAACCGAATGTGTAGGTTGATTTTGATTTGTGCGGTTTTGTTTACTTTATTCTGCTTATTTACACCTGCTGTGTTATGAATGTTTACATTTGTTGATTTGTTTGACTTGTGTTGTGGTGAAAATTGAGGCAAAAAGCTGCTTTTCAGACGTGAATTATTCATTTCTGTTGAACATTTGCGGTTGAATCAATTTGTTGCTTTCACTTGTTTTGTTATTGTCCTACTTGTACACTTTATTTATATTGTTATTATTATTATTATTGTTAACATGTTTGAAATAAAATCTAATCTGATTTAATCTAAATCTAAATGCAGAGAACAAACTTCTCCATGGGGATAAAAAAAGGTCTTAAATGAGCTATTTATAATTAAACACAGTTCAACTTATATATACTCACATTACAGTAACAATCAGCCTATTAATTGAGGCGATACTCTAATTTTGTCCATAATTTGACTTCAGTTATCCTACAATTACATTGTTAAGGTGTTTACATGGTGGCTGCAGTCTTCACTTGTTGCTTTTACCGGTAATGATCAAAGTAGCGGTGTGTGTGTGTGTGAACGCGCTGACAGCACTCGTGCAGATGACGATCTTGTGCCTTGAAAAGTTCATTTTACTTTTGGACACACTGTAGATTTGTCACCTGTATTTTCTCCATATTCCCCTCTTCTGTTTGTGCTCCAAGTCTGCCAATCTGCTGACAGTCTGGCTGCAGCGTGCCCACATATATTTTAAAATCTTTTTGAACTTGACATGTTTAATTTGTCTTTCTAGAAGTGTGCCTCAGAGGCAGGCTTTGGACATGCCATTTCTCAAACTATGGGCTATAAAATTCTAGTCTTCACTCACGGCATACTGGTGGTGCTTTCTTTCTTTTCCAGGGCTCAGACGACTGCCTTGTTAAGATCTGGGGAACAGATGACGGGCGCCTGCTGGCTACGCTGCGCGGCCACGCCGCTGAGATCTCCGACATGGCCGTCAGCTACGAGAACACCATGATCGCTGCCGGGTCCTGTGACAAGACTATCAGAGTGTGGTGCTTACAGACCTGCGCCCCTTTGGCCGTCCTGGAGGGACACGCAGCCTCTATCACCTCGCTGCAGGTACGTGGAGGGTCAGCGTGTGTGTGTTTTTCTGTGTGGATCAGAGTCATTGTAGTTTTTGCTTTTTTCATTAGTTTTTATTTTTATTCCGTTTTTAATTTTGTTTTGTGGCTTTGCTCATCTTAGTTTAGTTAGTTTTTATTAGTTTAAGTTTTTTTATTTTTATTTTTTTTTGTTTTAAATTTCAATATGGGGATATTTATCAGGGGTAAGATTGAAGAAGTTCAGAAAAGTTGTTACAATACAAACACAAAACTCTGTGAACATCTCAATAAATATTACGCACCAAGTTTGGTACCAAGACATTTTTGACCAAATTGAAAAAGACTAAAACTATAGACAGTTCCTCTATGTGTTTATTTTGTTTTACTTAATTTTGTAAGTACACCAACAATTGTTGGTGGTGGTTGGTTTTGGTTTTTCCCCGCTTTATCTTGCTGTCAGACAGCCTTTTCCAATGGGAAACTGCCGTTGTATAAGCAAATTATTGCTCTCTCCATACCAACCAGACTCCATTTGTGAAATCAGTAATTTTACTTAGCAGGACATGTGAGTTGCTGTTCTACTGCTGCCTCTGTCTGCTAGTTGGTTTGTGTTATTGTGTGACATCAGTTGATCTGAACTATACAGTAGTGATAAAATAACACAAACAAACTAACAGACTGAGGCATCAGTAGACTGGCAGCTCCCATTGTATGCAAGGTAAAATGACTAATTTCACTAATGGATTTAGGATGGTTTAGACAGAACTATATTTGGCTGATCTAACAGCGGTTTCTCAGCAGAAAAGGCTGCGTGACAGCAGAGTAAAGCGGTGAAAATTGATTTTTTTTTAATGTGGACCTTTCTTAAGTGGCCGAAATACCTTTTGTTGCTGACTCTAACCACAGCAGTACATTGTTTAGCCTCCATGGTTGTGCCCCTTGCTGCTTCTCCAAACTGGGGCAATACACTGGTAATCAATAAGTACCTCATACAACCCCACATCAAATAATCCAAACTATCCCTTTAACCTTTTAACTATTATGATGTTTGTTTTCTATACACATTAATATGTGTTTATATGTATTTTTAAGCTTGTACACTAATCTCTCACCTCTCCTTACACTGTTACAGATGCTTTTTAAGCACATGTAGGTTACTTGTCCTTTCTTCTTCGCTGTGGTGTTAGCAACATCTTTTGATTGCCTGTTATACTCAGCTGTAACCTCTAATTGGTTGTGTTTGCAGTTTTCTCCTCTGTGTAGCGGCTCCAAGCGCTACCTGTCCTCCACCGGAGCTGACGGCACCATCTGTTTCTGGCAGTGGGATGCACGCACGCTCAAGTTTGGGTGAGAAACACAAGACACAACACACACACAGTACGCACAATGTCACCTGAGTAAGCGTTGTTACACCTTTTGCATCTACATATTGTTAAGTATTTTGCTAACATGTCATGTCATTATTTTAGTTACATGGTGAAAATCATAGTTTACAGCGTTTTTGTTTTGCTGTTTATTATCTTGATGTTTTTGCCTTACGCAGGACATTATTTAAGACAGTATTGATCTAAACTACACTCAGATTTGGATGATTTGTCACTTTTTTAATGGCTACTGTCAGTTTTGTTATGGGTTGATTTCCATTTTCTTCAGTGCATCATAGATTGATTTTCACTGTTTTATATGTGCTGAAAATGCGTACTTTAAAAATAGGTCTGTACAAGTGATCCAGTGTGTAAAGGAAACCAAATCCAGCTAACATGCCAGCACGTAAAAATCTGCTCTATTAAAAACATACAAACTGGTAGTTCTTCACTGCATTTCATTATACGTGTCTGGTTCTATTTCTGTGTGTGTGTGTGTGTGTCCAGTCAGCGGCCCAGTAAATTCACGGAGCGTTCCAGACCTGGCGTCCAGATGATCTGCTCCTCCTTCAGCGCAGGTGAGGCTCTGCTTGCTTTTGATTTTCACGCATGCTTCCAGACCACCGGAGGGGAAACGGCAGCAGAGCTGAAAAAATGTGCACAATTAGCCCAGATTAACTGAAGAGCGAGCACAGCAGACAGACACAGTCAAGTGGGCCTGCTGCTTTTCAGTAAATGTGGAATAAGTGCGCTTCACAGTTATTGAGGCTGTATTTCTGATTTGAGGTGTTGTTGACCTTAAACATTTGATGGAAGAGTTTGAGGTTTCTTTTTCACAAAGTTTGCACTCACAAGCACAATGTAATTAAAGTTTGACCACAGTTTGACCGTTAAAGTGAATATTATTATTATTGTTCTTTTTTTTAATTTATTTTTTTTACATTATTTATGTTTAAAAAATGTATTGAAATGTATGAATTTTGTTACTCAGACGCTTTATGTGTGTGTGTGTCCAGGTGGTATGTTCTTGGCCACAGGAAGCACGGATCACATCATCAGAGTGTACTACTTCGGGTCAGGCCAGCCAGAGAAGATCTCTGAGCTCGAGTCCCATACAGTGAGTCATCATGGTGCTTTTTCTTTTTTGTTTTAACAAAACGTTTAAAGTAACTTGTGTTGATACCAGCAAATTAAGTAAATAAATAAATAAAAACTCGCCGTTGTCTGACACTGTAGAACAACCATAGTTTAGAAGTGGTATGTAGCTGGTGTTACGTGTAGCCCTATGATATGAACCCTATGATGTTTAATCATTTTAAAAAGCATCTAAAGAGACCCCCCAAATACTGTATGAAGTGCAAATTGAAAATATTCAACTTGAGTGATAAACTCACATGTATCGTGGGGCTTTAAAAATATATATATTTGGTGCTATGGCATGTTTTCCAAATTCTAATACTGGACTGTTTTTCATACAAAAGTATCAACAAGTATACCATGCAACACCAAAAATAACTGTCTGTATGTCACAGTAAGATGTCAAAACTGGTACAAGTACATTGTTCTGACTTGTTAATTGACAGGTTTAATTTAAGACTTGATTTATCTGTTTGTCTTGAACTTATGTTTTCTATTAAAAAAACAGTTCCGTACAAAATTAATAACAACTTCGTTTTTTTATCCACATCAGTTAGCTGGGGGGTTGTAAAACATTGTATATGGTGCATGAAAGGTAATTCTTGACCTTAGAAACAGTCATTTGGCCAAAAAATAACTTGAAAAAATAAAATAAAATAAAATAACTCAAGGTCTACTTTTTTCACAGCTTTCAGCTGTATCTCATGCACTTCTTCAGCAGATGGAGTTTGCCCAGTTGTTTCTCAGTGTGTCATGGAGAGATTTGTCATCGTTCTCAGTGACAACTTAGCAAACTTTATCCACTGAGGAAGACGGCGAGATGCAGTTGAAAACTCAGGAAAAAACTAGTGAATTGAACTTGAGTTAAGAACTGCTGATTTAAGCAAGGCTGAGATTTGGTTAGACGGCGCTGCTGTGCTGTAACGTTATGACTGAACTCCAGCAGCCTCACACTCAAGCTGACGTTAACTCTGCATCAGTAGTAACAATTATCATTCTCTGGAGGCTCACACATTTTTACTGCTCTCCTTTTGGGATCCTTTCCTTTCCAGTAAGGAAGCGGAACCAGCGATTGTGATGGATATGTGTGTTTATTTGTTTTACAACCTGCTACACAGAAGCATTTTCCCATCTCTCCCATTTTATGAAACTGGGAGTTTTCCCCCAGAAGGGGGCGTGGCCTCGCTGACTTGGGCTGGGCGATGCATTGCTCGTCTGATGTATAATAGTACAATAATACATAATATTGTTGATTTGGAAGACTAGCAGAGGAAATGATTGTTACTCATTGTGTTTTGACTTTTCTCCTTTGTTTTTCTCACTCAGGACAAAGTTGACAGCATCCAATTTTCACATTGCAGTGACAGGTAGGTTTGCACAGTTGCGGTGCGTGTATGTGTGTGTTTGCTACATAATAGGTGTAGTTAATTTGTGTGTGCGCACCACTGTTTGTTTTTATGGAACCTCTGGGTGTTGTAATATGACTTGATGATGTCAGCAGAAACAGCAACTTTACTTGCTATTTGATACATGCTCTAAAACACGTCTCACACACACACATAGACACACACATATGCTTGCACATGTTATACACTCTCCGGGTGTTAAAATGCGTGTGCCTGTGTGGAGTTTGCAGAAAAACAAGCTCAGCTGTAATTCCCCCGGGTCGCTGTAATCTCAGCAGCAGTGAGGGAGGTAGACTGTCTATGCAATGAGAAGGGGTGGAGGAGGTGGAGAAGGGGGGAGCATACAATTAGTATCCTGATATGTGAAGATGAAAGCATTCGTTGTACTGCAGAAAGCTGAAATAGAACCAAGTTTCATATTTACAGTTTGTTTGCTGCATGAAACTGTGTTCACAAATCGGTGTGTGTGTGTGTGTGTGTGTTTGTGTGTTTAGGTTTGTAAGCGGCAGCAGGGACGGTACAGCACGAATCTGGCAGCTGCAGCCTCAGGGCTGGAGGAGCATTCTGCTGGACATGCAGACCAAATTACCAGGGTATGTGTGTGTGTGTATGGCTGTCAAAGTCTGGCTTTTCCACCAGCACTGCTGCGCTCAGAGCTCTGAGCCGTGGGTTGGGATGATCCAGCGGGTTATAATGTCACTCTAAATTTTACAAAAATCAATCATGTTGTATACAAAAGAGCCAGACCTGTACTGTGTGAAGATTCCCTGTTGAAAACTATGCACATTTTATTCGGAATAGTTAAAAGAGACTTAATACCTTTTGTACTAGCAGCAAATTTTTTTTCTTGCAATTATTTACACCTGAAGTTACAGGTTTTCTGCAGGTCCTTAAAAAGTTAAAAACCAGTAATCCTCAGGGAGAAATATGTAATATACTGACTATACTAAATCATAAAATTATCATGACAAGTCATCAGAAATTAAGGAAAAGTGAAGTTGAAACACTGCCTCTTGACAACAAGAGAACTGTTTTTGATAGAGTTAAAATTAATGCAAAAAGCTGAATGAATTGGTATCTGTTTATGAGTTGTAAGAAATCATTAGTGATCTCGCTAAAACTATAGATCATATGTTAAATAGGAATTCAATCTATTTAATATACTCTCTACGGCTCCAACGTGTTATTTGGACCGCAGTACTCATTTTTGAATGCTAGCGTTTCTAATATTGCTCCTTTAAATACAATTTAGACAGGTTTTTTTTTAAAAATTGATTGGAATAAATGAAGTTAATGTTTCTTTTATAAAGTTGCATTAACTTAAGTCTTGCTTTGAAATGTGTTTTGGGGAAAAGAAATATTGATCACACTGTAAGAATTACAAAATGAAACCAACAGGGAACCAATAACCACTAATGCAAACTGTGCAGCTTGGTCAGAATTTATCACAGCACGCCCAGCGAGTGATGTGGTGTGTGTGTGTGCTAACGTGTTGTCCTTCTCATACAAAAAAAAAAAAATCAACTTCTCAGAGTAATAATTTAAAATAGTTTCTGTTAATGTTGCTTCGATTCAATATGGGTAAGTGCAAGTTCAGCAAGATGTAGTTTGAGAGCAGTTCATTTGGTTCTTTGTTGAAGTCTGTTGAAAATAACGAAACTGAGGCCCACTGCACTTTGCACAAGAAAATGTTCAAATTAGCATTACCGTGGGTATAAGGGCATTAGAGTCAAATGAGAAGTCAAAAGTACATAAAGCTGCTATAAAAAACCATCGGCAATACTGTTCTATACTCACACTGGGAGCATCACAGAAGTCCAGCCCCAGTGCAATCCACTCTGCACTAACAATATTAACTCCTGCAACTCTGGAAAGTGACCTCTGGACAGCATTTGGATCTACATCAACAGTAAAAGCGGAAGTACTCCGGACTTTACACGTGCCAGCTAATCACCAGTCGTACAAAAGCAATGAAGACACAAGCAAGTTTTCTCAAACTGTGTTACCTGATTCTGACATCGCTAAAACCTTAGTGGACGTATGGACGTGAATTACATCATAAATTGGGCTTAAAATGGTCTTAAAAGGTCTTAAATTTAACTTGTTGAAACCTGCAGAAACCCTGATCTATCTATTTAGAGTATTGTGACCTACAACATAATCTGCAGCACATAAATCATTAAGTAAAAGAAGAAAAAACAGCATCTTCACACCTGTGGCGTGAAGCGTGACACAGTGATTGATTACCTGACTGCTCCCAGACACAATATAGATTTACTGCAGCCATCACAGACGGTGAATGAATGGAGATGACACTGACAGGCTATTTAAGTCTTTATTGCCTGAATGAACACAACAAACATGAGACAGCGATGAGAATAAATACAGATTTGAAAATTTAATTGTCAGTGATAACTGAAGCTTTGAAAATGTATTAAAGAATGAAAAACAACAAAACAAATCTTCACAATAAAAGTAGACTAATACATACATATGTTTATAATTGTGTTACTACCATGAGAAAAGTAAATAAAGTCTGAGACAGGGAATTGCACATGGAAGTATTGAAATGTTTCAGTCACAGTTTACATATGTTAACAGTAACAGCAGATATTGTGAATAATTATCTTAAACTGTAAAGAGTTAAAGTTGAGCTGTCAGACAGACGAGCTCCTCATTAATTGTCTATAAAGGAGCTGAGGATAATAGATTAAATTAATTAACAGGGAAAGCCAGATGATACATTTTTCGCTCTTTGATCAAGAGTTCAGAAAGAAGGTGTGTTTATTTTTATGACATGTTTTTACAATGTCTTTAATTTGCTCTTTTATGTAATTTTTGTGCATTGAGTAAACCAAACTGACCTTAATTGGCCCAAACATGACGTCAGTGTATCAACATCTTTCCCTTCAGGAAGTACAACCCTCCTCCGCTGGAGGACAAAGTGACCAAGCTAAAGGTTACTATGGTAGCATGGGATCGCCATGACAGCACAGTGATCACAGCGGCCAACAACCTGACGCTGAAGGTGTGGAACTCCTACACCGGCAACCTCGTCCACGTCCTCATGGTATGTAGTGATTAAACACATGCAGACGCATGTGTACACATTTGCAAATAGGACTGAGCAATATAGCAGGAAAATTCATCATGATAAAATGTTTCATTTCAGTCGATATTGATGATTATTGATCATTTTTGATGGAAGACCTATTTTTAATAAAGAGGTCATCAAAAATTATTTTTAGATTTTTGCTTTAAGGCACGTAATTTATCATCCTGAACATTTCATAATTTCTTTTTTTCAAATCAAACTTACCTGATTGTCACTTCGCAATACAAATGTTAGCAGGGACTGTCAGAAACTCGCCATAGTGATGCATTCAAGGACATTTGATAGTTGACTAAAAGGCAATATGTTCAAACCCAGAAGAAAAACATGGACAAAAAGATCATATGAATTTAATTGTTTCTTGCATCAACTGAAACTGAAAACTAAGTCAGTGGTTCTCAAGCAGGTGTCCGGGGCACTCTGCCAGGGGGTCCAGAAAAGTTCTCAGATTCATTTAAATTATCATGATATAAAAAATGTATAATTTAATAAATCTAAAATACCTGATTGATAACAATCTAGGTGTCTAGTTCTTCCAAAGTATGCACATTTTGTTAACAAGCACTGATTTCTCTCTGTTGTCTTTCATTTCTTGGAGTGTCTTAATCCAGATGTTCATGTTGTCTAATGACAGGGTCACGAGGATGAGGTGTTTGTTCTGGAACCACATCCCTTTGATCCGCGAATCCTTTTCTCAGCGGGGCATGATGGGAACTGCATTGTGTGGGACCTGGCCAGAGGAGTCAAAATCCGCTCCTACTTCAACATGGTGAGGCTCTTGACCACCGTGTGCAACGCTGTCTCTTTGTCTCGTTGCTTCTCACTCACTGTCTTCACCCCGAATCGCTCTAAAACTGAAAGTCACCAGATCTTTATATTTGTCCCCCTCACATGTGAAACAGATGTTTTCTTATGCCATGAATCAGCAAAAAAGACACACAGATTAGCATAGTTAAGGTTTTTTTGTTTTTTAAAATTCCTTTAGTCTTTGCCTCTTTTCCACTACACATGCTTTCCGTTTCCTTTCTTAGTCTCACGCTTTGTCTCACATTCTTTCCCTCTCTCCCGTCACATTTCCTCCCCTTCCTTATTACTGTCAGTTTTTGTCTTTACTTTCGTTCACCTCCATGTTGGAATTTTCTCTGTCATTTAATACAGTCTGTGTGGCCGTGGCGTAGAGTGAAATCATAACACACTGATGTGCATGTGCCACTGTACATATTCACCTAGTGTGTTAATCATTGTAGCCACTGTTATATTTCCTGCTTGTGTCTCCATGGTAACCAAGGACAGCATTAATCACAGTCACAGAACAAGTGAGTCACTCAGTGAGCTGATCAGTCGGCCAAATCTTAGTGTTGATCATAGGCTGTGAATAATGTTGTTTAAGTGATCCTGAAATGGACACAAGGACAAAAATGACAATTACAGATCAATGGTAAATTCTAAAATGTGGTGTCAAAGTAGCAGAAGTAGAGAGGAGTTGTAAAGTCAGACAACTGACTCAGTAATGCACCGTTAGCTCAGCAGGTAAAGGGAGCTCATGTCCCTCTGATGTCTAAACACTTAACTACATGTTATGTATGTTAACTGACATTAGTCACCATAAGCTACAGACCAAGTCAGACTGTAGTAACAAAATGTCTCTGAATTTATTGAACAATAATCAATAATCAAATAGTTATATATTCTTGCTTTAATGGAGCCAGGCAGAGTTGCACTGCCACTTTTACATGTGACATAATCTACTGACTGCATCATGTATGTGACACACCCCTCTCATTCTGTTTTGAAGCTGATAGGCGCTTCTCATTTTTTCTCACCAAATCCACTTCAAACACCATTTCATCAGCGCTGCTGCTACTGCGGCCTGTCTTTAACTTAATTGCTGTGTCCGAACTGGCACTAAATAGCCAAAATGTGTACTTTCGGTCAACATGTCTTTGTGTAAATAAACAGTAGTTTGTAACTTTTGTTTGTTTTAAGGTCTAACATGACAACGCAGTGATAACAAAGTCATTGTAAATGTTTTAAAAGAGAGTGCTTTGGAGTTTTTGTGATTTTTGTTTACATTTGACGTGTCCCTATCCAAAGAGCACCTCAGGCAAATTCATTTTGAGTCCAGGAAGTGCTCCTACCATTTTTTGATTTTTTTTAAATCGATGTGTTATTGACGTTACGCAGAGCTGCCTTGGTTCCTGTCTTTGTCTTTTGATGTGATTTTTATTGTTGTCACTCCTGCAATGCATTGTGGGGTATTTTTGCTTGCAGTGCTTGCATACTGTAATATTTCCATGGAAACAGTATGCACCAAAGTTCTGAATATACTAAGAATCTCACATACTGTTGAGCCTACTAAATATCGAAATATGTTAGTATGGAAGTTTCAGATGCAGCCAACATGAATTTGTTTGCTTGCAGGCAGGGGACTTCCCTACATCTTCCAGAAAGTTTTAGGACTGTAGACATTTGCTCAACAACGTCTGAATATTTGTTTTGTCTATTTATAACATGATCTAACCGCTTCTTGAATTTCCTGTCGTGCAGCTGGGCAAAAACACAAGCACCTTTCCTTTGTATACCTCACTAAAATATGTTTGAAAGTTCAGTTTATCTTGTTCATGTGGGTTAGGCTGTGTACTATGTTACCTTTGTGCTTTGGCAGATGACGTTTCACTTTCTGCAGGTGGTGTTCTGTTTTGTAATAGTAGATAACACTGCTCTTGCTATCTATCAAACTAAATTTCTTCTGCAACTGTTTCTGCTGGAATTGAGAAATACAGTGTGTCAGGGCTTACCTGAAAACAACAGACCTCTTCTTTAATTCATAAATGTGTTATTTTCATTCATTATTTAAGTAAATTCTTGTCGATCAGTACTTTAAAGTGTCACTCATGTAGCTTATGGAATCCTGCATCAAATCTTGTGTATTCAACGTTTTGAACTGACTTTGTCCGTGACATGCACCTGCTATGGTTGCCTGGAATTCCTCCTGCTAGTGTAATGCTATGATTTACAGTGTGCACCTATTTCCCTTTCTCCTCCCTCTCTCTTTCTCTGTGGATAGATCGAGGGGCAGGGACACGGAGCATTGTTTGACTGTAAATGTAGTCCAGATGGGCAGCATTTTGCAGCCACTGACTCCCATGGACACCTGCTCATCTTTGGCTTTGGCTCCAGCAGCAAGTATGACAAGGTAAAGCTCACCTTTAATATTTAAACACATACCTGACAGTTTACAACTCACTGATCTGATGTCATCAGTAAGAACAAAAGCCCAATTTAAAATGCACCTCGTTACTTTCCAGATAGCAGACCAGATGTTCTTCCATACTGACTACCGGCCACTGATCCGAGATGCCAACAATTACGTGCTGGACGAGCAGACTCAGCAGGCGCCACACTTAATGCCCCCTCCCTTCTTGGTTGATGTGGACGGGAACCCCCACCCACCTCGATACCAGCGGCTGGTGCCTGGAAGGGAGGGCTTCAGGGACGAGCAGCTGATTCCACAGATGGGTGTCACTTCCTCAGGTACAGAGGCCGAAATCAGACCCTTGGGAGTATTTGGGGCTGGTTGCACAAAACACCTTAAGTTTTTTCTCCCTATGACACTTAAGGCTTAATTTCTCCTTAGTTGAGGGACTTACTAAGGGGTTTTGCACAGGATCCCTTAAAAAGAAAACTCTTAAAGTTACTGCACTGAAAGAAATTCATGGGGATGGTTTGTTTGCACTGGTGCTTGTTATACCTGCTAATGCCTCCATCCAAGAGGTCCAAAAAATTACAACAAGTTGTCTGTACTGGCTAAAACAGATAACTAACTACCAGAAGGAATCCACAACAACTAGTAAGATTAATTTCAATATTTAACTTAAAGTTAACTTACTTAAAGCTTACTTGAAGTGACCATTAAATTTTGTCTGTTAGTCTATATGACTGACAGTGAAAGAAATCTCTCTACAGGAGTTGTTCATAATGAAGATGACATCTTTTTTATAACAAGTTATTTATTTGTTTATTGTTGTTTTCATCACACATTAAGACTGTAACCTAATGTACTATAAAATAAATTTATTCCATAGATTATTCATTCATCCCAATAAACTCGGCCACGTTGCAGTTAAGATATAGTCAGAGGTGCCTTAAGTTTTCTTCTCTGGCTTTGGTTGCTAACATCTTTTGTGCAACAGTTCAACTTATAGGAATTCCTGAAGAATAAAACCAAGATAAGGAAAACTTTCAATACTTAAGTGAACATTTTAAGGAAACTTCAAGGACTTAAGGGTGTTTGGTGTAATTTTAAAGAAACCTTAACTCAGACTTTTTGTTAACTTAGCCACCCACAGATCTTTACCTGGAGGTGATGCTGTCTGATCGTCACTCATCTATCATCTGATCAAGGACACCTTTTTCTCAAGCTGATCATGTTGCTCTCATAGTCTGAAAGGAACAATATCTGTCCCCAAATGTGCTTAATGAGAGGCTTTTAAGGAAACTACACCAGCACTGGCAATTAAAACCTGAATTAATAAGGCAGTTTAAAATCTTGGCAGGAACGTAAACAGAAACAATCAGTAGTTAATGAAATGCATCAGTCGTGCATAGTGGAGATACGTGAAGGAGGAATTGCTTGTGAGACAATATGACTACATGCTTTCTGAGGTTTTTGCC
>JAJHUR010093745.1:2312-68824 GCA_027495735.1 Lutjanus campechanus | reverse complement strand
ATGGCCACCCGGTGAAGCCGTTAGAGACTCCGCCTTAAGACATCTAGCCTTTATTATATACATATCTATGAATATATGCCACTACCGGATCAATTACCCATTTGTGCATGTGCGGCGGCATCCGCGACGGTAAGTCTACTTGGACAAACTGCCCGAAATGCGTTGCCAGAGACGTTTCAGGGACTTTGAGTCATTCTGCGCTGCAGATGCGTTAATTGCGTTAAAATTTTTAATCAGATTAATCATGATGATGGATTAATCCGCGTTAACGCGTTAATTTTGACAGCCCTAATATAATCATTTACTAAAGGTTTACAAATTAATTGGTAATATCTTAATATAGTAAATATTGTGCCGTAATGTGTGACACAATATTTCATTTGTAATTTGGCTAAATATTTTATATTACACAAACTAAAGATAATAAATTAAAGCAACACTTGTAATTAGTAAAAAATAATTATCATTTCATTGTTTGTTGACAGTGAAATAACTATAAACTTAAGTTTAATCAATTATCAGTTTGACATTTATTAATCATGGTCATTATAAACTGTCTTCAGGTCTCTTTAAAAAAGGTCTCTCTCTGTAGTGATCTTTTTCATAATGTTGTCAGACTTTCAGAGTAACAGTCTATGCATGTCAGTGGCAAAAACAAATACTTAAAGAAGAATTACGTTGCAGCTGCAGCGCTCTCCCTCAATACTGGACCCGTTTCAAAAATAGTTGCCTCCATCAGTCACTTAGATACAAAAACATGGGAAAACAGTTACCCTTTAATTTTAAAACTCAGTTCCCAAAATACTCTCAGTTTTAATTTCCTTTGATGGACTAAACAATTCATCATTTCAGCTCCAGATGTCACCAACAATCAGTGTATAATCATGTACTTTTGTATAATCATTTGAAGAAGAGAACTTATTCAGTATTCGTGTGCTTATACTGGAAGTTTGTGCTTATGCGTGTTCAATTTGCTTTTAAGCCTTTCACTGAGTACGCGACAGCTATATAAACACACAGTATACACATGGGTAATATGCAGGAGATTAAAAACACACTTGCACCCATCTGGCAGTGTTACCGTTGTCACCGTGCAGTTCTGACCTTTTTGATTGCTTTCTCCTACAACCAGCTTCATGATGGGTGTCGGAGGCATGCTCCCCATGTTCCTGGTGCTGGCCTTCATGTACACAGTTTGCATGACCATCAAAGGCCTGGTGCTGGAGAAGGAACTCCGGCTCAAGGAGGTGCTGCGTACTGTTGGCGTTAGAAACATTACCCTTTGGTCTACGAGGTTCACAGAAAACATTGTTCTGCTTGTGGTACCCTGTGTGGTCATAAGTGTCATGCTTAAGGTCAGTAGAAAAGAGTCTCTTACTGGAAAGTATCAAAACACAAAGCATACAATATGAACAATCACTGTTTTCCAATTGGAATATTCTTCAAAATTGTGTTTTAAATGTTTTTCACAAAAACAAAATTCTATGTTCTTCTACATCAAAATGACAAACATAACAAAGACAGCAGTTCAGCTCATCAAATTCTAGCTAGACCAAGAAAATGTGCATCCAACTAAATAATTTGATGCCTGTCACGGGCCATTCAGGTCAGAGAATTGTTGTTGTGTTTTGGTATTCTTGCTGTTGCTAATCATTACCAATTAATGAGCACTGAATCAAATCATTACCCATGATTCCTTAAATCAGCCTTCTCGGGCTAATTAATTGAGCATGCAACCGGTCGTATTTGCCCTTTATTTCCTGTAATTGCATCACCTCTTCCTCTGTGCCTTTTACATAAAGAAGGCTTCTGTTACGTAATGTGAGAATTGAATGATTGGTACTGTATATTTCCATGATTGCAATGAAAATGTATTATCTTTGGCCAGAGGAACACTGTGCACTGTTTTACATTATTGAATTTGCAAGGTAATAACTATAAGTGGGAGGTGCACCAGAGACCTCAAGCTCTCTGCGTGAACTCAAATACCTTTTGCAGACCTGAGGTTTATATTTTTAATAATACACTGCTCTGATTTGTATGAAAAAGTAAGATAAATTTACTTTTGGGTTGAGTGAGACAAATATGAACAAACAATAACTGCTAACTAAAACAAATGTTGACCCCCTCAGAAATAAAACGAAGTACAGACGTCTCATCAAAAGCCCAGCGTTTAGATTCACCGGATCAAATTCATGCATAATGTAGGCAGGTTGGAACAGTTTGAAAGAACAATACAGACAACCAAAGCCTATCTCGGCATCATCGCCCTCATGATGTATAACACACTGCAAGTACAATCATCTAATGGCTCTAACACCATCAATCATTTGTAAAAAAAAAAACTTTGGAACAAAATGCAAAATGGGGTTGGTGTTATTCCCAGAAAAGAGGCTAAAGAAAATGTGAACATCAGGTATGAATCAGAATCAGAAATACTTTATTGATCCCCAGGGGGATACTGGTCACATTACAGATGCTCCCATTCAAGAATTACAAAATATATACAATAAGAAGTATGTAAAAATGTGCCCTTTTCTATAATATGTAACAGCAACAAATATAAGAACAGCAGACACACACACACACACACACACATGCATGTATGTGAGAGAGGGAACTTTAAAGAAACAGCTTTAAGAATCATGTACAAAAATGTGCATCATGCTGGAATATATAATGGTGTAAACAAAATGTGCAGTATTACCATTTCACCTCAGACGAATATCTTGAAAAGCATAGTTCCAACTTTTTTGAAGTGGGGATGTATGAGGTACTTACCCATAGTCAGTGTAGGGGAAGCTGAGAGGAGTACCAGCCCAGAAGCTAAGCAATGTACAGGTGTGGACAGAGTCTGCAACAAACGTATTATAGAAAAATAATATCAGTTTAAGTGTACGCTCCATTAAGAATATTTTTACTTCTTTACTTCAGACAGCCTTTTTCCAGCAGTAAACTGCCGTTTCACAAGCCAAATATCGCTCATTCTCACTTTAGTGGTGAAATTAGGAATTTTACCTCACAAAACACAGGAGTTGCCGGTCTACTGCTGCCTCAGTTTGTGTAAAAGGCTGTCTGTCAGCAAAGTAAAACGGTAAAAATATTCTTAATAACACACATAGAAACTGATATTCATATCTTTTAGGATGAGACTTTTTTAGGTGATTAAAATTTGTTGACCCTGTCCACAGCAGTTCATTGCATAGCTTCCAACCTAGTTCTCCTCTCTGTTTCTCCAAACTTCTGACACGACCGCCGCCATCTACTGCAGGCAACACACTGACTGTCCTCACGCAACCCCACTGCAATAATCTGAACTATCCCTTTAAGGTTGTTTTGGTGGTTTATACACAGATCCCTCCATCAAATCAATAGTTTTGTAGGATATAATAGACTTTCTTATCAGTTGGAATGATTCTCTGCTTAAAGATTGATTAGGAAAGATGCACAAAGCGCAGTTATCGCCAAAGAGAGACCCTTTGTGCCTATGGTGACATACGATGTGGCAGCATTATTACTGGTCTCCTTTAGATAGAGCACATCCTTCAACGGCGCCTTGTTCTGTAGGCGTCGTTAATGAAATAAAAAAGGATGGTTATTTTAGATCGGCCTAATCAATTTTTGCAGTTTAATTGGAAAACGCGGCTGGTAAATAAAAACCGATATTTGAGCAGCTGGGTGAAATGTAATTTCCCATCAGCCTAATGTGTTTGCAAGCCATCAACAATTTGTAAACATTAATAACAATAAATTGAGTTAGTTGAGTGCCTTGGAGGAGCGACTGCGAGCGCGATGTGTATTCAGATCACAGGCCCATTCTAAATGATAATTTCACAGCCATTTTCAGCACATTAATAATAATAGCAAATCAAATGGTAATTATCATAAGGCCGTATCTGGATTAGGTGTGACAACAACCAGTTTTGTCATCTGCACCTGAGTCCTCTGTCATTTTACACTTGTTTCCTCCTCCATTATGGAGCAGCTAATGCATGTATTATTAGGCAGACTGATATATTTACACTGTTCCCACACTTGGCTCAAACAGCTGAGTGAAGGCGTTTGTTTGACAAGAATCTCCTTCATGAAAACTAACACTGATCGGCGATGATCAATACACGTTTCTTCTCCCAAACAGTATGTCCTTGTTTTGACAACGTGAAAACCACCTACAAAATGTTTTGTCATGTTTGCACTTGGCCATTAAAATTTGATTAATCTGTTGTGCACAACACTGGGCGCTGAGAAAAGGATGCAAATGACGGCGTCAGAGACCACCTTCACAGTTGGAAGACAGCTATTGACATCTCATCAATCACCCATACACACACAGGGATATAAAAAATTATAAAACAGGAGATATTATTGAGCCAAAAATAGATAGTGGTGGAATATTTACCTTAGTACTCAAGCCCCACTTTGAAGTAATTGTACTTTACTTCAAAGCTTCCATGTTATGCTTACCTTTAATTTCCACTACAATACAACATGTTTAGTCTGTTTGGCAGCTATAGTATAAAACATGACAGATGGTTATATATTAAACTTTTTTTTGTAATTAAGATCACATAGACCAGCTACGATGTTAAAATTCTGCTTACATGTACTTATTTATAGGACCTGCTTAATGAGTACTTTTACCTTAGGTACATATTTCTGATAATACTTATGTATTTTTATTTGAAATTTTGAAAGTAGGACTTTTACTTGTAATTGTGTGAACTAAAATGTTGAAATTCCTGTTATTTTGTCTTTGGAAAAATGGGGCATGCCTGTATTAAACTTACACAGGGAGAATGTTAAACAGCACTGCCAAGTGCAAGTGGTTTTTTAGCACAACTATAAGTGATAAGTTTATCAGTTGCAGACAGACTTATCGCCATTTACTCCTGGTTGCTAACAAGAAATCTGTATCTGAATTCCTCCTCTGGGAAAAGGGGAAAAACATGCTAAGGCAAGGTGAAAATGCATTCAGAGCGCATTGCAGTCAGAATGTTTATGGACTGGAGTGTGATAAGATCTGTAGTCTGTGCAGTTTGTCCTTAAAGCAGTTATAATCAATATTTTCAACAATCAGCAATGGTTCAAATAACCATGTGCATGTAAGAGGCTTTTCTAAATTATCACCCTCCCCTCAGTGCTGTTTTAGCATCTTTCAGCTCATTATTTTAATTTATTATATAGTTTATAGCGCTGAACTTTTCTGTTTTGGTTCAGTCTCACAGCTCTCAGCTCTAAAAGGTTTCTGTACGCTACGTGACCAGCTCCAACAGAAGACTGACACAGTTACTGACTAGCTGGTGAACATTTAGCAGCTGAAGAGTTTCCCTCAGGAGTATTGGAAACCAAAGCAGAGCAAATGAAGATGGAATATTAACTTGCATTCATGAGGTGGTCAGAAACAAAATACAAAATGAGTGTGTGATTTATTTACTTTTTATTTGGGCCATTTTATGCATTAATTACATAACCTAACTGAAGCGATGCAACAGTGATGCTGCGGTTCATGGTTGCTTTGTTAACCTCTAAGCCACAGTGGTGTGCCTACTACAAATGAATTCTAATGCTGCTCCATATCTGTTGCTCAATGTTTGCTGGCGTGTTCCCGTTATCAGCTTCATAAGTTGATAAGATATCAGTGTTCATTGGGCTCACAGCTTGGTTCTGCTGCATCCAACTGGCCAGATGATGAGTTGATGTCGGCTCAAGAAAAAAAAATCAGCCCAAGTTTCAAAGTTATGAGAGCTGAGAATGGCCATGCTTGCAGTTATAATGTATGATAATAATAATCTTAATTGATCAGCACTTTTCAAAAATCCATGATACAAGTTGCTTCACAAAGACAGCAAAATAAAAAAACAAACAAAAAAAAACAATGCACACCGCAAGAATAGGAAAATAAAATCATGCCATTATCTTGAGATCATGAGTTAATTATTTCATTATCGAGATAATGAGATAATCAACCCGTTGTCACAACAAAACATGGCAGTTTTTCTTATTATTACTTGCATTTATCAGAGATCAGCGCAGATGGTATGTTGACCACTGTATTAACAAATTAACAACTGATTTAATATGAAAATGTGAGATCAAAGAGTACCTATTATTGATTAATGCATCAGGTTACACTTTAACCAAGGCAGAAGACTAGTCTGGCAGCAACTTCACATGCACGTCACCTTGTTTTAATCTCTTTATCAGCCTTTTGTTATCTCAAGAAAATTAAATAATTAATTTGTGATCTTGAGATAATGGAATTTTAAAAAATACTACAAGCATGGCCTTTCTTGGCCTCCATATGAAATCACCCAATTTTGCCTTTTACTGCTACCTCAAGCAAGTCTGGTAAAAATCTATGGACGACCCCAGATGACCCCTTCTTTGGCAAAGGAAGATTAAGCAGCATCATAGTACCAAAATGTTTGCTGACAAGACTGCCAGCTCCACCTACCTAATTTGCATAATGAGATCCAATTATAATGGGGCCAGAGTCTAAATTATGGGAATACTGATTAATATCGGTATCAGTGTAAAGGTTTCATTATCCAGATAAGGTATCCAGATGCAGATTACATGTTAGTGCCAGATGTAAATGGGGTCGTTGTCCTGTCTGGTTTGGCTCCACCCACCCCCACCCCACCCTCAGGTTCCTCCGGACTCTGGCTCGCTCCATCCCTTTATACATGACTTTAGCCTGGATCTATTCAGTGGCCATGATTGTCAAGGGTATCGTCGTAGAGAAAGAGGCGAGGCTTAAGGAGACGGTGAAGATCATGGGTCTGAGGTGTGCCATCTATTGGCTGAGCTGGGCGGTGTCCAGCATGGTGCCACTGGCTGTCAGCAGTCTCCTCCTTTCCCTTGTACTGAAGGTGATTTCAAGATGATTTAACAATGATTCAAGGAGGACCCGACACTAATTTTGGAGAGTTTTGGCCATCCAGCTTCATGGACTAATGGGACTTTTGTTTAAAATAATGAAGATGCTAATTTGAAGAGAAACCTAAGCACTAAAATGAGATCATTTTACTTGACGCTAACACAGTTGTACTTGAAGGGTTCATTTAGTCTCGGCAAATGTAGAAGAGTTTCTATAATGAACATTCATAAAGCACCATGTTACAGTGTCCTCTATAAGATTTTTAATCATAATTGCATCCATTACAATAGCACCATTATCCTAACAGTTCAAGTGCCTCTTTGAATTAGGCTCAGAGAGAACATCAGCATCATGGTGTAATGTGGGAGAATGGATGGATTCACAAGTAGCTTGCTAAAATTAGAGAACGGTCCTCCTTCAATCTGGCAGAGCAAAAGAGTGACATATTTTTATGACTTTCAGATAAAAGAATATCAGTCATCCACAAAAATGTTCAGGTGTATCAGAAATTGTGATACACCAGATGTTTTAATCCTTTGAAAACTCTTTTACTCTGCCTGCCGTGTTGGAACAATCAGCTCCAATAATCACATTTTCTGAATCACCCTGTTTCTTTTGATAAATAATTTGTGGCTGTATTACAGAAACATCCTTTGGTAACCATGGTAATTGGCACTAGGATGTGTTGAACAGTTCCTAAATCAATATTCCTACCCTAACTGTAGAAAGAAGTGTATTACACAAGCATCCAAACTTCCTAAAATTATAAATAAACTCTCTAACTTTAGAATAACTGTTAAGCTGTCCTACTTTTCTAATTCTAGTAGTAGTTAACTTACTAACTAGCTAACAGGAGTGCTAGCTAGCAGTAGTCAATGGTAGTGTTAGCTAATAGTATCTTACAATTGGTAGCCAACAGCAGTGTAAACAGTGGGTACCTGAAGTCTTAGCTAACAGTTGCTAACAATAGGGTTCTATAAAAGTAGCTAACAACAGTGTTAGTCAACAGTAGCTAAAGGTCGTGTTCGATAACAGTAGCTAGTTGTCTTAGCTAAAGGTAGCCAGCAGCAGTGTTAGCTAACTGAAATTTGAGTTGTTCATTTGCTTTATCCATGTAGCTGCTCTTTTATTGTTTTTACAAATGGATGCTGGCTATGACAGAGACCGTCTTCCATCTTAGCCCACTCATCGTTTCATCTCCAAAGTTAGTTTTGTTGTCAATTTTCCGAAAAGAACACTTCCAACTAATCTGTTCTGAGGTTAAGTGCCTGTCCCTGTTTTTGCTCCATTTTTTGCATGTTTCAATGAGAAAAAACAACACTTACAAAGTTGTTTATCTCAACGAGATGAGAAAAGTAATGCTGATCGCTAGGTAACAGACATGAAATTTGGTAAGTGCTGGACAGAGTATTTAGGATTCCTTAGCCTGAGATAAGACGGCAATTTAGTTATGATTTGCTTCTGGCTCTCTTTTAACCTAAGACTTAAAAAAGGAAGTTTCTGTACTACAGCCCCTGCTGATAACCTCTTCTACCAAACCTCAAACTTTTTGCATTTGTTTGACATAAAATTTCTGTCACATGTTTTTTTTTTTCCCTCAGTATGGCAAAGTGCTGCAGTACAGCGACCCCTCAGTAATCTTTGTCTTCCTGCTGGTGTTCTGCGTGGCCACCATCACTCAGTGCTTCTTCATTAGCGTCTTCTTCTCTAAGGCCAACTTAGCAGCGGCGTGCGGTGGCCTCATCTACTTTCTCCTCTACCTGCCGCACGTCCTCTGCTTCGCCTGGAGCGACGTCATGGCTTTCCAGGCCAAGGTTGTTGTGGTAAGTCCGTCTTTAGCTCTGACATGGTTTTTAATATCTTCCCCCACTGATATCATACACCTGGGCTGCCTGTAAATTTGAGTTATATTCCTAGGTTAGGTTTTTGGCAGTCACAGCCGTTTATTCTTTTTCCTTTTCTTTTTAAATCCAAACAAGCACAAGTCTGATTTGATCTGTGCTGGCTGTTATAAAAAGAAGTGAATTCAGTCCCAGTGTCAATAATGTCTGTGCGAGATTTGCCTTTATCGTACCAGCACAACTCTCCTGATAATGAGGTGTGAAGTCTGGCTGCAAGATGAATTTAGAGGTCCGGTGAAATTGGTTTCCATTTGTTCTGACGTATTTTGGCACAAACCTGAAGAATTCTGTTAAACCCGGACATACTCGAGTGACAGAAACATCAAACATTTACATAAAAGAAGACGTTAGACAGACACACAGCCAGGAAGTTGGGGGATTTTCTCCTATCCTCTGAGATATAAAGATAAATAGTACACCATTGCTCAACTTTCAGTGTAGCCTTTCTGCGTGACCTTTATGGACGGTGCCGGTATCATTTGTCCTCAAGCTGTCCTTTCTGCAGACAAAGGCTCACAAAAGCTTGAATCGTCATTGCCGTGCTCCCGAGTGCATCTCCCTCAGAATTTCAATCAGGCCATGTTTTCTTGTTTGTCAATTTCAACAATGCGGCATCAGGTCCGGCCGGCCGAGGTACACAGCCTCATGTTTCTTATTTATCCAATTGAAATAGTGGCAGTCAATAATATCTTACATTGGCACCTGACAGAAGTCACTTCTGCTTTCATTTTTCATCCTTGGAGACTCTGCAAACCTTGCTTTTGCCAGCAAGCAGTGCCAAAATGCAGTGCCTGCTGAAATTGCTTGTCTTTGAGTAAGTCCTTTAAAGTGATGTCATTCTTTTGCTTCAGTCCATTTCCTTTTACAGACTGCATGCAGGTTATGTAGGCATTTTACATATAAAGCACTGCAAACCTTATTTAATCTCTACACAAAGTGCCATTGCAGGGTTCTCCCCTGGCGCTGAGATTTTTCTCCCCTGCTCCAGCTAGATGGATAGCCCTCTAGCCCTCTAATTAGCATGAGCAATGTTCCTCTGACCAAACCGCTATCCAGTTCATCCTTACACTTTATCAGAGATGTGTGTGAGTGTGTACGCGTGTGCAGAGGTTTCTCTCTCTATCCCCCAGCTCGGCTGAATCCACAGCGTGCCAAGGCATACAAATTCTCTCCCACATTGTCCTTGATAATGAAGTCTTTAATCGGAACAGAATTTCAAAAGATCACCTGAATTTATATGAACAGCTTTTGATTGCAGCTGTGTGCCAAAGGAAGTGGGCCACTGTAAGACAGGGCACAGTCCTAATCCAACTATCTATCTACTGTACTTTGACTATTTTCTCCCTCTTTTAGCTCCAGGTTTAAATTAGGTAGAAACAAGAGAGAAACCAGAGTTCTTTTATGTTATGGAAAAAAAAACCAGAAATACTTTCAATCAGTGTTTCAGTCTGAGAAAAATCCTGACAAAATGTTAAGTCCTGCAAAATCAGTTAAAACTTCTAACATTTCGTTCACTTTTCCCTTGTTGAAATCAATTAATTGATCTATGCTTTTTGCAACATCTGGCAGCTGACTTCCACATGTGGTTTTTGTTCAGACTTGCTTTTACCATAACTCTTATGACATTTTAATACACAGTATAATGGTTATTTTTTATTAGATTAGATTCAGATTTATTTCTTTTTTTTAAATTATTTATTCAATAGCATACAGTATAGTGCCAGAGAGGAAATGAGGGGAGAGAGAAGGGGAGTGACATGTAACAGAGGTCCCTTTGTTTGGTCTGTAAAATGTCAGAAAACTGTGAAAAATATCCACACATTTTCACTCGTTTTGTCTGACCAACAGTCCAAAAGCCAAATATATTCCAGCTGCTGATTCTCACATTTGAGAAGCGAATACAAGGGAATCTTATATTATTATTATTATAATCTTATATTATTTTTATTTTCCTTAAAAGAACGACTTAAGCTGGGGTAGGCTGTTTGTTTTTGGCATCATTGGACAAAAGTTCTTGGTAACACTTTATATTAAGGTGCCTGTAATAATAGGCAAGTAATAGGCAATATGGCCCTAATAAGATGCTTATTAATGTTAACATGTTAATAAGACTATATGTGGTAATAAAAACATAAAAAAGAAAAGAGGAACTATAACTCCCATCTTTCTTAATATTAATTAGTATGTTTATTATTAGATTATAAGACATTTCTAACCACTCATGGAAAAAACAGTTTATAGACTACTTAAGAATATTAATAAAAGTCTTAAGAGTCATTGTTCAACCTTAACTATGCATTAACATTTCTACATACTTTATTATGCATTTATTAACACTTAACTATGCACTTATTAACAATTAACTATACATTTTGAGGGATAAGTGTGAACAGTGCTTATTAAGGTTAAGAGAGCCTTTATTATACACTTATAATAGTTAATTTTACATTCAGGAGGTACTGGATCAATAGTGTGAACAAGACTTATTAAGGTTAATTAGAATGTTCATTATGCACTTATTAACAGTTAACTGTACATTATGTGTTACCAAATTAAAAGTGTGAACTATGCTTGTCAAGGTTAATAAATCCTTTTTATAGACTTATTAACTGTTAACAATTGATTTCTTTTAAAATTATCATTATTTCTGGGCTTTTTGCATTTATAATCTAGGCTGTGAAGGGAGCACAGTGTGATAAGATAATTGAGTGCTGAAGTATTTGACAGCTGGGGAATGAAATTCAACAATCTTTCTTGAGAACTGCTTACTGCACCTTCAAACAAGTACTCGATCATCAAAATAGCTCCCAGTTTTCTGTGAATAGACTAATTGATTACCGGACTAGGCTCCTCTTTGTTTTTCAAAATCCAGTTCATTCTGTGAAACACTGTTCAGACAGAGAGAGTTTGTACTCTGGCATTTTCATGTAAGACTTTTTCAGACCCAAACACATTTGTCTCTGTTGTGATCCTGTCCGTCTGTCTGGCTCTATTTGTCAAAAATGTCCTGGAAAATGACTTCTTAGATGGAGCTGGAGGCCTGATTACTTTTCCTCTTAACAATGCTCTCTGTCTGCAGCCAACTGAATGGTGGCTGTAGTGTTGACATGTGTTCAATAGAGGGGGCTTGTTTTGTCTGCCTCCCAGCTCTTGCCCTTTTCTCAAAAGCCAAAGGAGTGGTTCCTGTCGTTTTGTCAGCCGTTCATGCGGAGGTCAAGGATGGGTGCCCACTAGCCCTGCTGTCACCCCTCATCCACAAGCTCATTGCTGATTGCTTGGCAGTAGATGGGCAGTTGGGGACAACTAAGGAAGTTGCCAGCAGTGTTAGCAGTGGGGCTAGAGGTTTGGCGTCACCGCAGAGCCTTTCAGATTCTCTGCCTGGTAATGTAGCATCGGGAAGACAGCATCCATGGTGGTTCGTCTCTGAAGCTTCGGTAAATGCTTCTGCTGGAGTGAGAATGCTGCGAGCAAATGAGGCGTGATAAAACAGCTGGCAGGCAACATGGCAATACAGAGTGATAGGCCATGGCAGATGATGTCTCGTGGGCAAAGCATCATCTGCAATTTCCCACTGTATGAAAGATCCTACAAATCTTAGTTTTCAGCACATGCAATTTAGTCTCCATCTTCATTTTGGGGGTAAAGTCCTTAGAGATGTTTGCAAAGGCAGTACAGCCATTACACCAGCTAATGCCTGTGTAGATATTGTTCCTCTGTCTGCTGAAATAATAGTTTATTGATCAGTTATGGGTGTGACCTTGGGTGCTAGTAGTATGTCTCAAAACATTAAGTCATCATCTGAATTTATTGTAATAATTAAAGGCTAGTGCACAGTCAGTTTTATTATTTTCCCAAAAATCGAATGAAATATTCTTTGAGTCTAGCCGATTAGACCTGTGCTCTGGTTGAAGGCGAGCTGGAGACTCAAGAAGATGTCAACCAATCACAGACCGTACACGCCCACACAGTCCTGAGAACCTGAGAAGAGGCCTAATCAGCCAGATTTACTGAAAACACCTGTGTGCGTGTTCACAGGCTTTACAGGATATTTTAGGAATTACATATTTTCCCTGATAAGAATTAGATGAAAAGATTGATACCATTCTCATGTCAGTATGTTAAATATGCAACTAGCCAGTAACTTGTTAGCTTAGCATCGCATAAATACTGGAAAGAATAGATGCATGCAAATACCTCAAAATGTCTACCTGCTCCTTTAACTATGGATGATTCTGCTTGCATATCTTTCATTCCCAGAGTTTACTGTCATGTGTGGCTTTTGGCTATGGCTGCGAGAACTTTGCCAAGTTCGAGCAGCAAGGCGTTGGTATCCAGTGGCACAACATTAACAAAAGTCCAGAGGAGGGAGGACAATACACCTTCCTCGTGTCCATCATCATGATGCTCTTTGATGCCGCTCTTTACTGGGTGCTCACCTGGTACATTGAGAACGTCTTTCCAGGTATTCAGTCTGAAGCAGATGAGATAGTCTTAAGTTATTTTTACACATCTGTCGCTGCCATATTTAAAAATAGATCAAACAATGCTAAACTTTGGTGTTGTACTTTACTCTTTTTGCATGAGAACCCCTCCGGTCAATTAAAATTAATAGCCAACGCAGTTATCCTAACAGGCTAGTCTTAATGCTTTTCAAATAGACTCTAATTAAAAGAAGGCAGGATTTGTGCCAGGCTGTCAAGAGGAAACACACACTGCAAAGTATCATAATCCCTCAAGCCAAACTATTATTAAAATGTGAATAATGTTCTCCACGCTTGATCCCAGGCCAGTATGGAATCCCTAAGCCGTGGTACTTCCTTTTCACCTCGTCTTACTGGCGTGGAACAGCCTCGGTGACTGACGCAGACCCCGACCGGCTGAAGGACTCCACTGTACAAAGCGGTAAACTGACAAAAAACTTTAATTTCTCTCTTGCGGTGTGTAACTGTAGCGTGACATGCACAGTTATTATGTATTTGTCAGATTCTCAAGTTAATTGGGGAGTAAGTTAATTGGGATGGGTCGCAAACAAACATTAGCACCTTATTTGTCACATAGGGTGATAATAGAGCTTGGCGCTTTGTTGGGGGAAAAAAAAGGTGAGTTTCAAGTTAGAAACTTGCTAAAGAAAAACAATTTCCACTTAGTATTCAGAGTGAGCGAGCTGGTTATTTTTATCTTTCAGTGCTCAGCAGTGTTCTCTTTTCACTTTTCAAAGGCCCAATCAGTATTTTTGACAATACGAATTAAAGGAACGATCATATACTGTACATTGGCCAAATTAAAGAGTTTGAGAGGAAACTCATGTGTCAACCATATTATTTAAAAAAAAAAGGCATGTTTTAATCTCAGTAAATATAATATAGGTGCATCAACAAAGATTAACTTTTAAACCTGATTAAATCATGGTTTAACTTAAAATCATGTGGCACCAAACTTGTAAACTAGTTTGTTCTAGTTAGTTTAATTCGGCCAACAAGTATTTCTCCAAGGAGGATAAATTAGAGCATCATGAGTTGGCCAAGTGATTAGCTAGATGGCAAACAATGTAGCGTTTTGTTAGCTTTTTCAGCTAGCTACAAAACAATATAATGTTTTGTTAACTTTTTAGCTACAGCAAACAATGTAACGTTTTAATTTTTTAGCTAGCTTGAGAAAAAAAAACATTTTGGGAACTTTTTAGTCAGAACAAGCAATATAACATTTTGTTACGCAGCAGAAAGTTGAGTTTATTTTAACTTGGATGAGCAAGCATCTCCCAACTGATTAAACTATTTAACTTTGATTCAGCTTAATATTAAATCAGAACTAATCTTAGTAATCTTTGTTGATGCAAGAAGTGTAGTTTAGTTATGAACTTGTTTTAGCCTACTTTTTATTAACATTTGGATCATGGTTTGTGTCTTGAAAAGACTTTTCTATCTTTGATAGACCTGCTTTTATGTCTGTTTTTCTCTTTGTATGTGTTTATGAATATATGCATGTGTTTCTAAAGAGTTTCTGGAGCAACCACCGCCCGATATGAAGGCAGGGGTCTCAATCCGCAATCTTGTTAAAATCTACAAGACTGGAAAGAAGCTCGCCGTGGACGGGCTGAGCGTGGACTTCTACGAGAATCAGATCACATCTTTTCTTGGCCACAATGGAGCTGGAAAAACAACCACAATGTGAGTTGCATTATCTATTTCTCCCATGCTTTGCTACTTGGCTGCACGTTCATGTGATTTCACAGGGTGCAACTAATCTAACTTGTACACAATGCCGACTGTACTGTAGCTACATTAATTCAGTGGTCACTGCTGTCAAAGAGTGGCGTCTTCTGAGAGGACATTTATCACACAGACTCAGCTGTTGTGTTGATAGTGGGACTTATCTAATTGCTGTTTATAAAAAAAAATTGTGGAAAGGTTGGACGGGGTTTAGGATGACAGGAAATAACTGAAACCCAGTGGCCCAGAAAGAATGAGCGAGAGAGAGCAAGTGATGCAAGACTAAGGGCTGAAAGGAGAGACATCCGCTCTGAGCAACTGTAACAAAACGTAAAAAAGCACAATAACAGAAAAGGACAGAGGAAGGACTCGGTCACACACGTAAGCTCAGAGCACAGTATCTATCTTATCTGTCTGTGAGATGCCGTGTTACAACTGAGTTTGTGCACAGATTAAAAAAAAAACATCAAGCAGCTTTCTTGGGAACGTGGAGAAAACACTAAATTCTAAACTCTTTTTTATGGTGTTTGCTATTTTTCTGCTCAGTCTAGTAAGTAATTAATACATAATTAATGACCTGAGACTGACTACAAGTTAATGGAGATGATATGAATAGTCTTTGCTCCAAATCTTTAGATACAGCAGTACAGTCACGGTTCCATTTGTCAGTACTTGAAGAAGAAGAAAACATCTTTTTTAACTTTATGAGCATTTAATTAGAACATGTTGATGAAGTAGGACATAATATCTATTGACAAATATGTTAAAATGGAGCAGGGAATAAATCTAATTCACCATTATGTTCCACCAGCTGCTTCAAAGTTGCCTCTCTTTTTGAGTCCCTCTGCAGCTCCATAATTCTAGATATGATTAGTTATCATGAGATAAAATCAAAACCAAACAAACAAACAAAAAAAAAAATCATCAGCCACAGTTAATCTCTGAGGCTGGTTTGCATCAACAAAGATTCATTTTTAAACACGACTGAATCATGTCTTAACTTTAAATTATGTTACCAAACTTTTAAACTAGCTTAAAATGAAGAAAGATTACATTTAAGCCCATCTTTAAACCTGAATTTAGTTTTTACTCTAATCCTAGATTAAATTCAACACTGTCGCACCCAAACTTTAAACTCCAATTTAAAATGTCATCCAGTATTAACTTAAAACTTGCACCTGAGGAGGTTTAACTTTAACATGGTGAGTCATTATGAGTAGGTTAACTAGGCTAGCATTAACCAAGCTAAGCTAAGCTAGCTAGCCTGCCATTTGTTCATTTATTTTCCTTTAGCTGAACAAGCATCTCCATACTGATTGAACTCTAATTAATTTAGGTTTGGATCAATAAACGTGCCTTTACTAAACAGAGATTAAGAGATTAATGTTTAAAAAATAATCTTTGTTGGTGCAAGTCAGTGTAAGTTTTGTGCTTTCTTTACATCTCCTTTTCTCTGTAGGTCAATTCTGACAGGACTGTTTCCGCCCACATCAGGAACAGCGCTCATCAACGGACATGACATCCACACTGACATGGACAGCATCCGAAACTACTTGGGAATGTGCCCGCAGCACAATGTCTTATTCAATGAGTGAGTGAATTTAGCAGATCCGTCTTTGTTCTCAACTGGTCATTGGTATAATCATGTTTTGCCTCTGGTGTATTTAACAAAAAAAGAGGAAGAAAGAAAAAAACAGATCATTACAGCGCAATTTAATCATGTGCATAATGAGGGCTCAGTCTCGGCTTATGCCTCACATCAACACATCATTATCCCTTTCCCTTTTTCTGTAAAAAATGAAGTGAACTTTGTTCACTCCGTCCACTAAATTTTCTCTTAATAGCACCATTCTCAGCCATTATTCCCTTTTTTTATTTCACCTTTAGATTCCCCTCTATTTCTCTCTCTCCACAAACTGATTACCTGCAACTCGACACAAGTCCTACATCATAATTACAGCTGAGCACCTGCAAATTACTTTCATTAATATTAATCCCAGACAGTCAAAGCGTCTATATTAAGTAGGGTTAAAATATTCATGCAAACATAGAGGTAGACGTTAGGACATATCGTGTTTTGATGAATTCAAGACTTTTCTTTACGTCAGTTCACAGAAGTGAACCGAGGATGGAGCTGCATCATCCTGCAAGATGCATTAAAGGGACAATTTGGATTTTTTTTAAGTGGGGTTGCTTGTTGTTCTTACCAATAGAGCTGGGTAATATATCAATATTATATTGATATTGTGATAAGATTTTTTTGGATATTGTTTTGTTGTGATGGTGTGTATTCTAGCTGTTCTGTCATTTGCCTTTACCCACTTAGTCATTACAGTACATCCACATCACTGATATATATATATATATATATTGTGATGTTTGATTTTGTCGATATAGCCCAGCCCTACGTACTGTATTGATCGTCAGTGTACTGCCTACAGTAGATGGCTGTTGGCATGCCCTCAGCTTGGAGAGGCAGAGGAGTACCAGCAGGAAAGCTAAGCAAGATAGTTCTGTGGACAGGCTCAGCAGCAAAACAAATTTTAGCCACCTACAATGAGTCCTATCTTAAAAAAAAAAACAAAAAAAAATCAATTATAGTTTAGCTGCATGCTATGTTTAGAATATTTTCAACGCCTTACCTTGCCATCAGGCAGCCTTTTTGGATGGGAAACCACCTCTGCATAAGCTAAATATTGCTCTCTCTCACTCAACCAGACTCCTTTCGCAAAAAGGATAATTTTACCTTGCAGAACACAGGAGTTGCAGGTCTACCTGCCGCAGTCTCTTAGTTTGTTTGTGTTACTGTGTGACTTTTTAAAGCTCCAAAGTCACACATTAACACAAACTAACTGATTGAGGCAGAGGTAGACACATATTCCCCCCATATTTGGTGAGTTAAAATGACTGATTTTGCCAATAGAGTCTGGCTGATATGGGGAGAGCGATATTTGACTTATTTAACAGCAGTTTCTGACGGCAAGGTAAAGCAGTGAAACTTAAAATTAAATACAGCGTACACTTAAATTGATATTGATTTCTTTGGGTGGGTTTGTTTTTAAGTGGCTGAAATGCACTAGTACTCCTCTGCTTCTCTGAACTGGGGGTGTATTGATTGCCGTCTACTGTATATCACTCAATGACTATGGATAAGTAACTCGCATAACCCCACTTCAGATAATCCAAACTGCTCCTTCAATGTGACATTTTGGATATTTCCAACACTTACATGTGAATAAGTGGCAGGTAATTCCCTCTTTGGACACTCATACCTCCTCACATGTCAAGCAAATGGGTGTTATGATATGATTTTCACCTATACAGCCTGACAGTGGAGGAGCATATCTACTTCTACGCCAGGCTGAAAGGACGCAGTAGCGATGAGGTGAAAACCGAGATGGACCAGATGATTCAGGATGTTGGTTTGCCACATAAGCGGAAGGATCTTGCAAAGAACCTGTCAGGTGTGTCTTTATGTGTGTTTCTTGACATGCCTTGGATCTAGGCATCTCGTTTACATTATGCAGAGATGTAAATTTAGTTTGTGATGTGAGCATCAGTTTCTGTACTCGGCGCATTCATTCCCCCTGGGAAGGAATATCATCTGTAGATTATCCTTTCTATTCAGGATCAAGCTGCCCTGCTATGTCGCTCCTCTGCCAGAGCACACGCATGCGGCTGTCTCAGCGTCCACATGCACTGTACATGTGTGTCACAGGTTGTAATTCATTGTCTGGGGGGCATGAGCAAGTCCTGCTTGATAAATTGTCCCTAGTCACGGATTGCTTGTGAGCAAAATCACTGAAATATGACTTTCAAGGTTGATCTATGCTGACATTTCCACTACATTAGCACTACATTGGATGCATTTTGAAGAGCTCGCTATGAGAGCGGAGACTGGAATAACCAGAGTCGGGTGTATCTACTTCCCTGTCATCAATCATTTTACACCACGAAAAAGACAATAAAACCTGGAGAGGTACATCTCGACACATTTATTCCACAATCAGTTCCTAATATTGTGTCCCTTTTACATCTGACGTCTAATGTTGACAGATGGTTGTGCAGGATTTTTCACTGTTTATGTCCAGAATGTCTACGAGCCAGGACGAAGATGAGTGTTTCATGTCAGCTGCCTTATTTTATTACATATTTATGCCTCTGTGCAGCCAACAGCCATGGCCAGAGACATTATGTTTTCAGATTCTCTGTATGTTCATCCCATTCTTGTTAACACGATATCTAAAGAACACCTCGACTGAATTTCTTCAGATTTGGTACAAACACCCATCTGAACTCAAGGCTGAGCTGATTAGATTTAGGATGTCAAAGGTCAAAGTTCAAGGTCACACTTACCTCATGTCCGTCTCCTTCTTATGACTGCAATATCTCAGGAACGCCTGGACAGAATTTCTTCAAAGCTGGCACAAACGTCCACTTGGTCTCAAGGATGAATTGTATGGACATTTTGAGGTCAGAGGTCACTGTGACCATATGTCTGTTGTATTCTTGTGAACAGAATATCTCAGGAGCACCTGGATGGAATTTCAGAGGCCACTGTTACCTCACAAAACATGCTTTTGGCCTTAACTCAAGAATAATTCTGGGAAAATTGACCAAAAATGCCTACAATCCTTCACTGTGACTTCATAAACTTCTGCAAAAACACTTGGAGCTCTCTATCAGTCCTCTGTACTTCTCTGTAATTCCAGTTTGTCAAAAGACCACACGTCCAAGACAAAATACATCACTGTATCTGATGTTGATTGTTCTGTCTTCTAGGTGGGATGCAGAGGAAACTCTCCGTGGCTATAGCGTTTGTCGGCGGCTCAAAAATTGTCATCTTAGACGAACCTACCGCAGGAGTGGACCCTTACGCCCGCAGGGGTATCTGGGAGCTGCTGTTAAAGTACAAACAAGGTAAGGGATTGGCGGTAAGAAGCAAGGCTCTGCTAAAGACTTTGAAGTGTATGTTTGCAGAATGGACTGGGATGCATAGGGAGCATGTTTGATCTGCTTCAAACTGGAGAAAGTTTCGAAAATCGAGGTGTGCTCGAGGTAAAACTTTTAACGGACGTGGCTCAAATGTGTCCGATATGAGGGCTGCTAAGGTAATGAACTATCTAGACTGGTTTTAATTTTTTTTTTGCCTTGCTCTCTGTGACACTCAATTGTGGGTGGAGAGAAATGATAATATGTACTGGAACAGATTGAAATGGAAGTGAAGACAAGTGAATCCAAGAAGCTTTAATTGACATTGCTATTTAACAGAGTCCCCTAATTGTCTGCCATATCAGTCAGCTTGTCATTCCCTGGCCTTATATACTCTGCGGCTGCTAGTGGCTGTAAGCAGGACATGGACATTATAGTAACACATTTTCTCAACAGATGTCTAAATGTTTAATGTGCATTGAGTGACATCCCGCCCTCGCTGTGTCATTAGCTCCTCTCTCTCTAATCAAGTCCTTTCACTCCAATTGGGAGGCCGAGATAACTCTGTTATAATGAGAACACCCACATTCTGGCTGGTTGAATGAGTCATGTTTTGTGCCTCTCCAGTCTTATTTGCACCACAGTGTTACTAAGGTTTGTCATTAAGCAGAAAAGGCTACAGGCCGTCTATTTGTATGAAAAAGCTGAAGGCTGAAATTGGACTTAATATCGTGGTTCTTCGTGGCTAATTAAGTGTGCAGGTTTCTCACAAAGACAGGGTGACCCGAGTGCCTTAAGTGGGCATTGTTTTGATTAAATTCATTGGGTGCTTATTTGGTCTTAAAATAGCGAAAGGTACAAAGGGGCATAGGCACAGTGTACATGTACTAATAGGTTAAATTAAACCCTCAGTGTACATTTAAAATGAGTAGTTTGCTTAATATATCTTGTATTTAATAGGGAATGTTCATCATATTTGATTATTCCTCAGATTTTCGCATTTAAGTTTGCTTTTAATCATCTCCTGTGTCATGTGTCATTAGGAAATTACCTCGAAAGGTGAAGATTTAAAGTAAAAATTAGCAAATTATGAATTTTTAATTATTAACCATTACTGGAAGTTGATTACTATTAAATTACCCCACTCATTATGCTATAAAATGGCCCTCGAGGATGATATTCCCATAATGGATTTTATACGTTCAACTTTGTGCCTTCAGCCCGGTGTGTTTTTGCTGAGACAGCATCGTTTTATTTCACTTGATTTATTGATTGTAATTGATAACTTCACCAATTTGCAAGCCTTTTTTTGGTGTCCTGAAAGGGCCACATAAATATGACATTTTACACAGATACACGTGATACACAACCTAAAGTATTACATATCTAATGAAAGTCATTATCCTTGATGTTCTCCCACCGACTTACTGAATTTCTCTCACAGCTTGTATCAGCAGCCATGTAACCATCTGAAGTAAAAACATTAGCATCCCTGAAGTTAGTTGTAAGGATTTAATTAGTAGTTACGCAGTTAAATAACACAAACCAGCTCCTCCAAAATGCCATAAACAGTTTATTATAGAAGCATATTATCACAGCATATTATTATGTTGAGCATCTCAAATCCCACGTCGAGTACTGACACCATGAGTGCTTCGTTTAGGCTGAGATTAGACCTGTCACATGTAGGCAGGCAGGTGATTCAGTTTGTGAGAAACAGGATGCAAAGAAGATGTGGGGAAGCACTTAATATTTATAGAACACTCAATGCTAATATAGTTGTTTTTCATTTCTGTGACTTGGTTTACACAATTTAGATACTTGAAACATATATATGAGTGAATATAAACATATCGTAATAGTTGCTCAGGCTTTGAAAAGAATGGAAAGTTATTTAAAGATGAAAATCCATGGCACATTGAAGTAAATAATTAGGTTGTCTCGAATGTATCATCACAAGTCTTAAGTCATACAAGTCTTTCTTCCCAGACTTACCTTGAAAACACACTGACGAAATCCAAGTTGGATGTTTGTAACATTTGTTGTAGACTCTGATTGCAGTTGCACACATTTTTACAGCTTCTCTGGCAGTGGTGAAAAATTGAACTACCATACATAATGCATTTTCCCCAGGAATACAAATTAATGTAGACTTAGCCAGTGTTGCAGTACAAATGGCATGAGAATGCATCAGCCTTTGTTTCTTGTGTTTAATCTTAAGCAAGCCATTTTCAGGACATAGGCAAAAAAAATAAAATGCAAATATGTTAAAAATCAAACCTTTTTATTGTGATGGAGGTGGCTGGAAAGGCAGGAGCAAACTATAAACTTTTCAACTATGACATTTGGAACATCATGTAACATTTAACACAATCCGCACACAGAAAAATATTCTTTCAACCTGTGCAACCCTCAGCAAGTGGTTACAGATTCCTTGCAACAACCTCTATGTGTGAGTTTCAACTGTGCCAATTACACAGAATACATTCAAGTGTAAGCATTTTGTAAAACTCGAACAATGAACGAAATTTGAAACTTGAACGTGCGTTTTCTGTTTCTTTCAACTCAGTTGCCAGGCTGTAAGTGGTGTCAGGATCATTTTAAAAATGTATTGATCTGATTGCAAGTGGTGCAGTGTGGTGCTCTGTTGCCTTGAGGCCCAAACACACTGAAAGTGATAATTGATGTTCCTTGATGCATGTCAGTTGATGCTGCTATGGCACACTGCAGGCATCAGATTTCACCAGATTAGCCTATTATTATTAATATATATATATTTTTAGATTTAATAAAAAAATGTTCTCTGGGGGGGAAAAACTCACTTTCAGATCTGTGTTTGTCAATGTGAACAGTCTGCAGTTTTGTTCATTCTTCACTGATAAAACACAGAACTGTACAGTAACAGTAAAAATCAATAAAATGAGCTTTCAATTTCAGTAATCAAAAATCAAGGGCAGAATCAACAGTTCTCCTGGTGTTTTTTTCTCCTTCCACCCCCGCCTACTTGCAGAGCCCGGCTCATTTGAAATTTGAATTTGAAAATGTAAATGACATTTGTCAGGGCATAAAAACAAATGATCTGTGGATCTGTACAAGTTAAGACTCCACAGTCTGACAATGGCGTAGCTGTGTAAAAAAAAAATCTTAAGTCATAAAATTGAATTGAATTGTGACCTTGAAATCGAAAGTTAAATCGAATCGTGGATTTGTACAATCATGACACCCTTATTTCACTCACATATTTTCTCTCCCCCTCCCTGTCTCTTTGCTGGGAGTCTGCATCACGATGTTTTTTCATGAATTGATTGGTGTTCATAATACCTGGTTTGAGGTGGTGCCACAGCCCCCTCATTTTGTGCTCCAAAATGAGGGGGCAATGTTGGAGTAGGGGTGTCAGGACAGTTTGACGCGCCTCATGGCGCATTTGCTACGTCTTCGGCTATTTTAAAACAGTAGGTGTACTCCAAAATACACATGTCAGACGCTTTCACTGCATTTGATCTTTTACAGCAAGAACGTTCTGTCCTCCAGCCCGCCATCTGGCTTTGGCCTTCCTGTGGCCTTCCTGTGTGGAGTTTCCATGTTCTCCCTGTGCCTGCGTGGGTTTTCTCCCGTTGCTCCAGTTACCTTTCACAGTCTAAAGACATGCAGGTTCGCTTAATTGGCGCCCCTAAATTGTCCGTAGGCGTGGATGTTTGCCTGCTGGTGAAAGGTTGTCAGTTGGGATCGTCTCCCAGCCGAGCATGTATAGCTAATGGATGAATTGATTGCCACAAACAGCAGTTAATACAGTTGTGTCCAATAATTCATCTTCCTGCCGATGTACATAATGTCTGCCCGGTTTTAACTCAACCACTGTGAAATCCATTTCTATCAGCTTGATTTAGAGGGAAGGAAGCTAAATAACAGAAACCAGATTTTCAGCCTCACTTTCCTGTACGCAGAGCGAGTACTACCAATTTACCTGAACACACCCAACTCCATTTGATATATCACTTTGTGCTGTAATGCACCACAACACACTATAAATCAGAATACCTTTGTGGGCCATCTGCAGTCCAAACGCATTTATTTTGCTCCCAACTCACGGATGATGCAGTGCGATTTGATTTTTTTTTTCCTTGTAAACCACAACAAATCCCCAGGAAAATCATCTGTGAGTTTGAGCATCCCATACAAAATGAGCTGGCTCAGTCAAACTAAACCTCAAGCAATCTCCTCAGCCCACCCCCTTCATAAGCAAAGCTTTTTCCCTCCATATGTTAAATTGACTGGGTTGTGGGCATTCATTCAACTCGGGCATTTTGTTGGAGTTTGTATATAGAGGGATCCAGACTTGCTTGGCATAGCATAAGGCAGCAATATTTAACTAAGAAGGGATGGATTTAGCAGCTCAGCTGGTGGCAGGGCACAAAAGGGGTGGGTGGGGTGTTGGTGGGGGTCCGAGAGGGGGAGATAGAGCGGAAATAGTTGGCCAAGCAAAATGGCTGCACGGGACTGCAGTTAATGACCTCTGAGTGTGTCCTTGTCCCTGGAATAATGTGACCTGCGAGGATACAGATTTAACTAGCTCAGTGCGAAAAAAGCCGCCATGCTCAGCAGAGCACCTGACCTTTCACAACAAACCGCAGCACATTCAGCGAAGAAAGGGTGAAAACCCCAACCAGTCAGCTACTTACTTAGAGTGCAGCATCTCCTCACCATGTTTTGAGATTAACATGTTTGATATGAGCTCCATCAGGAGTTGATGTGATCTGAAATTTGTTTCTCAAAATTATGTCTTAACAAAACTAAAGCCCCTTTCACAAACACAGTTTATCCCTTGGGCCATGTGTGAATGGGAGCAGGGGCTGATATTCTGAGAAATCTGTGCTGCCAATTACCCACTTCAAGGCCTTGTTAAATTTCAGAAAATACTGATACAGCCGTGTTTCCATGGATGGATGGACAACTGTGTTTTGAATGAAAGCAGGTTTCACATGGAACAAGCAAACCAGTAACAAGACTCTAATAACGGGTTAGGGTTAGGGTCGCTCTTTAAATGTTCCTTTTAATATTAGAGGTGTCTTTCTGATTCATGTAGATCACAAAAAACATTACCAGTCTCACAAACTCGTCAAATACCGAATACATTAAAGGCGCACCGGATAAAAACCTAGCTCGCTGCGCTCCAAAAAAACAAAACCCTCTCTGCGAAGACGTACATCCAGCCTTGCCCAACCTTCTTCTGCTGAGTTTGATTGCAGTTGGCATCCATTTGTGTTGCATTGCCGCCATCTTCTGTCTCTTGCCCCATATATGAAAAATGGGGCAAGAGAGTAAAAGTAGCTGAAAGTAGCTGCATGTGTGAATAGGGAAAACTAGTAGGGGTGCCTGCAGGATTATCCCAGTGATTTACTCGGAACTATGTGTGAAAGAGGCTAACAATTCTACAGCCATGCTACTGACACTGTTAGACATGACAGTACTTTGAGCTGAATGCTAGTGTCAGCATGCTAACATGCAAAATCCTCATTTTAGCTTCAAATGAACTTTGGAAAACATTTTTACTTAAAACTAGGGCTCTAGATTTTGTTCCCTCTCACTTACATTGAAAGCTCATTAAAAAGGGATCTATTGATGTCCAGTATGAACAGGAGACATGATTACAGCAAGTAAAACCAATGTACTGTACGTATAGGCACCACTAACTATTGTTTTAAGACTACAAGAAATGTATAAAACCTATCCTTAATGGGGATATAATACTTACCATGTGCACTGCATCATGTATTTGTATCATCATAACATAAGCTAAGCACAGTAGCACTAACAAACAACAGCAACAAACAACAGTGCAGCTGAGGCTGGTTGTAATGTCTTTGGTTCCAACCAAACTACTGGACAAATTGAAAATTTGACCTGAAAATCGTGCTGGGGAAAAGTTACCGGACAACATTACAGCTATTACAGTCATACCATTATTTTTCATGGCGTTCCATTCAGTAATTGTGAGGCGACAGTACACTTCTTTTCATTGTTAGAAAAAAGTTTTTTTGGCACTTTGAGCACCACAAGCTGAGAGCCATCTAGTTCTGTTATATTGGAGAGAAGGCAGACATCTCTACGGCCAATTACTCCAAAACTCAGCAACTCACCCCCAAAAAAACAATGGATGGATAAACAGCACTACAGGCCAGAAGAAACTTTTTCTTCGAATGAACTGTCCCTTTAATTTGGAGTAAAATCGTGGACCAATCAAGCAAGCAACAGACTGCATGGCTAAAAATCCAGCTTTAATCACCATTTATTGACTCCTGTGGCCTCACTAACTGTAAAAAAAAAAAATGCAATTCTCTTGAGCATGCAGAGTCTTTTCAAAGTTAGTGACTTCTAAGCAGGTTTCCTTCTTTGTCACTTAATAATGAAGGCACCGGGTTAAATGTTTTCTGCTTTAAAACATGACTAGATCAAAAGTTACCCGGTACTTTGTGATACCGCTTTCATGCCGACTGCAGAGACATGGCCATGCTGTGACTTCATTACAGATCTAGTCCTTTTTTCTGATTTCTGGGGTATGTGATAATTAATATGTGTTATCTGATGCAGCATGATATGAAAGGATTAGAACACCTGTGAATAACCTTGCAATGCATGCTGTAGTTGTCACTGCAATTGTGCTCGGTTTGATGTCTCTCCTATCAAAGGACTCGTTGCACAAAAGGGAGAGCTGAAATAAAAATGTGGTCTCCTGGAAACGCTGGAAAGTAGGCTCAGGCTGGCCTTTATCATAATTTTAATTTTGTCCCTGATTCCCGCCCACGCACTCCTCTAGAGTCTGCTTTGTTGCCATGCGGATAAGCACGGGTAAAAAAAACACAGTGGAATCGGCAATAAGGAGATAAGTGCAGAGACAGATTGTGATATTGGCTTGATTTGAACACTTTTGATCTGTGGCATCTTTTCTTGTCAGCCGTCTTTTTCATAACAACAGTTGTCAAAACAAACAAGGCCCAAAGAGAAAAATGCTTCAGAAGGGCTATTTATTTTATAATATCCAGCCGGTGCCTTAACTTTTTCTATATTTGCAATCCAGTGCTTTTATTCTTCACTTCAGACACCACCGTCTTTGTCTCACACACAAACACACTGCTTAAGACACCAACCACACACTCTCATTGTCTCCATTTAGGTGACATCGATCGAGTCTTCCTTTCTGTCTCTCTCCAGGTCGCACCATCATTCTGTCTACACACCACATGGACGAGGCCGACATCTTAGGTGATCGCATCGCCATCATCTCCCACGGCAAGTTGCGTTGCTGCGGCTCTTCGCTCTTCCTTAAGAAATATTTCGGCAGCGGCTACTACCTGACGCTGGTCCGAGACGGGGCTGAAAAGATGACGGCTCAGCGAAATGGTATCATAAAAAGTCAGGATGAAGAGGTATGAATAGAGAGCGGTTTAATTTTACAAGAAATGCTTCAGCATACATGCCGTTTATGGCGATGAGCTGATTGAGCTGTTCCTCATGACCACATATTGCTTTATTGTGCACTTGTACAGCAGTCCATTACCACAGTCGTCAATTCATGGATTTTCATTCAATTTCTGGCCATGTGAACTCAATTATATTAGTCAGTTGTCAAATGAGACACATGCTAATCAATACTTTTCTATCAACAATAGATTAAATGACTACCCACAATATAAAAGGGCTTGCTCATAGTGACAAACCAGCAGAGATAATACACAGCTCTGCTGTCTCCCTCAGATCTACAGAGCATTTTAGCCTCTTTCATCTAATTGTTTTGGTTTTATGGTCTGCAGCTCTCCTGCTTGGTTCACTTTCGCCACTCTTATCAACCCTCTTTCTTGCCGCAGCAGGCAGCTTTTTGTGTTTAAAAACTCTTGATAAACCCACTTTATGCTACCTGCCAAGTACCAAACAACTGACATACAAAGATGCAAAGTTAGAAACTAGCTGAACACAAGCCAAATACTTTCTTCAGGAGTTTGTAGGAACAAAACAGAGCTAAAAGGAGAATATTTGGCTGAACCTTTATCATATGGCCAGAATCATGACTCCAAATGGATGTGAATATTTTTTTGTGCCTGCTGGATACTGTAAATAGGCAACTGTTGGCTAACAAACAGGCGTACAGTCATCGTTCAATCACCCAACCCTAATATTTTCTTTGGTTACAGATATCTTCGTCTGATTTCTCTAAGGCCAGGTTTTCAGAGTCTGTATTAGTTTTGATTTCATATATTTCAAATTAGATTTTATGCAACTTTGTCACTTCCCCACTAATGCTATGAGACACTGAATGCCAGGTCAGGTTTTCATTCTTCTTCACTTCTCTTTTAATTAGGTATTTATATATTCAAATGATCATTTTGTCAATTTTTTGTTAACATTTTGCTTTTTATGTGAACAGTAGGAGAAGAAAGGCAACATAGGGGGGCAACACGGGTATGACATGCAACACAGATCCATAACTGGAACTAAATCAGGCGAATTGTTCTATGCAATTAGACCACTTGGCAATTCAGTATTTTATTTTTGTGCGCCTTTATTCTTGCATGGCTACTGCTTTTAATTAGTATTTAACAACTGAGGAGTCCAACTTTTTTTGCTAAATGAAAAAAATGTCATAAAAACATGTTAAAGTATCTTTGTAGGGTTTAGTGGCATCTAGTGGTGAGATGGCAGATTGCAAGCCCCTCATCTCACCCTCCAATTCCAAGCATGTTGGAGAATCCAATGTGGCCGGAAATTCGCACAAAACATGAAAGGCCTTATCTAGAGCCAGTGTTTGGTTTGCCTGTTCTGTACTACTGAATAGCGGTGCAACATGGCAGCCAACGATTCTTATTTTCAAGTGATTATATACCAATTACAACATGCTTATAAATATGGAATTCCTTTTCTGACATATTCTGTCAGTGCATTGCAATAAATCTTATACTCTGGAGCTTTAATATTCCTCACAGTAAGATATCAAAAAGCATTGCTCTGGTATCCTCAAAGATTTTTCACCTGATCACCTGGCTGCTGAGAGACACAACATTGGCTGTGTGATCTCATTATCTTCAGATAAACACTGATTAGGACTCTTGCCTGACCACACAATTACCCTACTACTGTCCTTATTAGAATGACTTTATATGAGGCTGCTGTAATTGGAAGGGGATCGTTCGTTTTTGACTTCATGTGTCACGAGCAGAACTTCAGCTATACGCCCCTTTGACACAAACAGTAACCTCTCTCTAGTCTATTATTGAACACGGCCCCTTCTGACTTTCCTGAGTGCTCTCTTTCTCTCTTGCTGCCCTCCCCCTATAATGATCTGTGTTTAGTCTCTCCCAGCATGAGAATTGGCAAACGCCTACGTGCTGGATGATACTAATTGTCACCAGGGAGAGGGGTGATTCTCGCTCTCGCTCGCCAATGGTGCCTCGCACACTTAGTTTTAATCAATAGGAGCAAATGAACAAGATGCACTGATGCCAGCAGGGCTAGAGCAATTACCATTAGTCTGCAGGCTCTTTGAGGTGCACAGAGTCATTTGTTTTAAATAAATAAATAAATGTGCAAACACCTTTGTGGGCGAGGTAGAGTAGTGCACCCTTTTTCCAAGATGACGACTTTGTAATTCAGTGGAAGATTTTGCAATTACACAGGCAATATAACTTGGAAACAGAGCTGGACAAAGTTTGATCGCCCTGATCTCAATCAGTGTGATTAAACTCCATTTAATAAATGTCGTCAAGTTCTTTGGAATTGCTCTGAAGTTTATTCAAGCTTGAAAATATAATCTTCATTTGTGTGCATTGTCTTAAACTGAAAAGACTGTATTACCTGTCGTCTCATGCAGACAGTTTTATTTGGAGCAATTAAATAGAAACTTGTGGATGGTAGCCATTATTCCATTAATGTAAGACAGGAGTTGTTCTAAGCGGTGACGCATGATAAGGCCTTTCTAATCCAATTCTGATTAACAGGAGAAAGACTGTCTTTCGAGGAGCAGCAGCCCGGATGACGGCATCGGCAGCCAAACCTGGAGCAACTCTGATTCCTCGGGTAGAAACTTTATCTTTGTTCCTGCCAGTTGTATTTTAAGATTAGCACCTAAGCTAACCTGTAAACTAATGCTGTATGGAAGTGTTAAATAATTGGTACAACATATATTCAAACAACATATTTTGTGAATGTGTGTGTGAGTATTTCAGCCAAAACAAAAAGTTCTGTCGTTATCGATTCATTCCCATATAAAACCTCCACTAAAATTTCGGTAACACTTATTTGAAGGGGTGTGCATAAGACTGTCATGACACTGTCATAACCATGGCATGCCATGAACATGAAGGCGTTTTTATGAATATTTATCATTAAGTGTTAATAGGTCAATTATTTAATTAATTTAAAGCAAAGATGACAATGTTTGAGATGGCTTTATTATGTAATGTTATGTCATGTCATAACATCATCATCAAACTGTCATACGTGTTTGGTTTGGACACTGGCTGCAGGAATTAAAAGGGTAATAACACTTAATGACATTTTAATGACTCGTCGTAATCAAGACAGTTATAATGATGACAGCTAATGTAAAACCCAACCACATATGACAGTTTCATGTGATATTAACGCACTGAGCTAAATAGTCTGAAAATTAGGCTTGCTTATGGCATGTTTATAACAGGTTACTGTATGTTGTCTTGGGTAATGTCAAGTTGTCCTAACAAAGACATGTTCAAACAATGTTAATTTTGCATTAAAAATTACATAATTGACCGAATGACTCTTAATGACAACAATCATAAAGACTCCACACATGTCATGTTGTGGTTATGACAGTATTGTGTCAGTCTTATGCACACCCCTGAAAATAAAGTGGTACTTATATTTGCAAGTTACCATAACACTTGCCGAGTTGGGTGCTGAAGCTCAGCTCCCTGTCAGCCTTCTTCAAAACAACACAAGAGTCTGGGAACAGTTCCAAAAACAGGGATACTAGAACCATAAAACTCAAAATAGTATATCCATTAGCTCATGGATTTTTTTTTCTCACCCTATTCGATCAACTAAACCAACAAACACCAAAGTGTTTGTGTCAAAGTGCTGTTGAAATGTTCTAACTACTGGTAGAGTGCACTTTAATATCCCAGTCAAATCATGGGTATAAATGGGAAAGCAGGATTTTCAGTGATGGAGAAAGAGTTAGAAGTGCTTTTTGAGTGCGCAAAAACTAGGAAACAAATGGAGAGTGATGAACATTTGATCATAAAACTATGGTGAGGTGTTATGAACATTGCCGACACTGACAAATTCCCTGCAAATGAATGATGATCTGAAAAGTCTTTTTTAAAAATGTTTTATTTATTCTTTTATAGTATCCTGTCAGTTGAGGTTGCTCTTTAGCAATACTGACTGTCAGTTGATAGCACATCTATGTGAGAGGTACCGTCTCTAGTGGCTATCGTCGACACTTCCAGAGATTGATGGTCTTCATTAGAAGGCTTGAGGTCCAAACAGTCAGCAGAGTTGATCCTTCAAATCCAACACAAACATTTTCTGGGGACTGGTATTTGTAACATTTGAGAAGGTTTTTGGTTGTGATGAGACAGGACAAGCAATGCCTGTTATTATCTGGATTATTGTACATTAGACTTAATTGTCAAACAGAAATCTTCATACGATACAGTACATATACACATCACCTTTCAGTGCTGATACTTCTGATGTATATAATAATGATACTATTTTGATGAGTGCACAAAGATGTTGGCCTCAGCATTATTGTCCTGTCCTACATTCTGTAGCCGGAGATGTACTTGCTTTTAACGCATGATGGCTGCTTTGCATATCCTCCATCTGTTTGGAGCGTTGGTGGTTCACGTCCTCAGAAATTAATGCTACACATCTTCATCTTCACATCATCAACACAGGCTTTTGCTGCCTGGGACCAAAAGGCAGATATACTCTATTAGCAACTGGCTACTAAATATACTGGAGGATTTAGCAGCTAAAAGACCAAAGATACAAGAGAGTGAATACTGGACTTAGATTCGTCAGGTGGACAGAATCATGACTCCAAATGAATAAGAAGAAAGAAATAAGAAGAAAGAACGTCAGCTTTCTCCTTTCCCAGTGAAAGCAACATATAGTCACATCTTAAGTTAGCTAATCTTAGCAAAAAAAATAGCTAGCTAGCTAATGTTAGCAAAACAGCTAATGATTGCTGGACATTTTCTTGCTAGTTAGCTACCATTACCTAACATAAGATGTAAATATATGTTGTTTTTACAGGTCCCCCAGCGTTTTAACCATCCTCAAAATGTGGCTTTCTTTTCAACACAGATGAGCCGAACACATAGCATATGTCTTAACAGGAAGCAAAAAACAGGAGGAAGTTGACCAAAGGACTTCATTCTGCCATATCAACTTAACGGTTGTGTTTAAAACTTGTTTACACTGCTCCCAGGTGGCAAAAAAAAATCAGTTATTGCAGGTTACAAGCCTAGGTTCAAAGACAATTCTCTGATATACTGTTGTCATATAAGTTTTTACTACATGGATGATACATGGATGATGATACAGTTTATCAAACAATTTCTAATTGGACTTACGGCAGAATTTATTAGAGAGATGATCAAATCTCACTTTCTCTGACCTTATTTCAGTTTTTCTGGATGTAATTCTATAGAATAAAGAGAGACAGAAGAAACTGAACAGAACTTGTCAAACTAGAACATTTGATGCTGCTGATTGCTGCTGCTGTTGATATGTTTTGATCATTCATAGCCTTGATCATGTTAACAAAAGTACTCATGCAAGTCATGATCAGAAGAAAACTCTCAGGTAGGCTTCAGTTCATTATGCATGGAAGATCAGTCAAACCTGCTCATCTCTTCAGAATGATTATACACACGATGGTTAAATATACGATAGAAAATAACATAAAAGTAATCGTATTTCCACAAGTGACAGCACATTCATCTTTATTACCACACATGCAGAAACACACACACACACACTTTCAGAAATAATTCAGTCTGAGGTGTGAAGCAGATCCATTTACTTCTTCATAAAGTGCCAGGCCGTTGGTTGTTAAGCTGCAGTAATTATGTATGAGAGGTTCTGGATCAATAATGGATGCGGTGCGTTCTGCAACACTGTCCTGATTGATTCTCACTAAGACCCAGCTTCAGAATGGATGAGGCAGGAGAATTATGTCCACTGATCTGTTTCAGTATGTTTAAAGGTCACAGCATCAGGTATGTTGAGATCTCTATACACTACTCTGCTGATTTTCAATGTTTGACTTCAAAAGATTTTTCAGTAAAATTTCTCTGTTGTTGTTATAATCGACATGCGGGTTTAGACACTTCGGAAGTGCGGATGCTGTTGAATTCTCTGCACGTTATATCACTCTAACAAACAGCTTCATTGTAAAAGGATGAGGGAAACATAAAACGAGGGAAAGAAAAAATGTATTTTCAGCAAATGTCTGTTGTTTGTGTGCATACCATCCTTTGGAGTTTGTTTCATGAGTAATTTTGCGGCTGTCCGTCCGGCAGATATGACAGCTGTGGGTCAACTCGTGCGGCGCCACGTCCCTGAGGCGGTCTTCTTGGAGAGCATCGGTCAGGAGATCACCTACATACTGCCTTATAGCGGAGCCAGAGATGGGACCTTTGCTCTGCTCTTCCATGAGCTCGACCTGGCCATGACTGACCTCGGCCTGACCAGCTACGGCATCTCTGACACCACTCTGGAGGAGGTAGACTGAGCGTGGGATTGACATCGTACTCAAAGATACAAGCATACAAACATATAGAAAGTCTGCCCACATACACACAGGAACATAAAAGTACACATAGAGACAATATTGCTCTCGTGTTTCTTTTTATTTTTCTTTAGTTATTGCTGCATTTACACTTGACTCCGTAGTTAGTGTTTTTTGTTCTTATCCATATCCCCTTCCTACACTACTTTTTGTGCTCTCCTACTTCTGTTGAGCCTTTTGGTAAAAAAAAATCTACATTTTGATGGATAGTTTTCAAATCGCTCCCACAACTCAGGAGACACAACTCACAAAAGTGGCAGCACTCTAACAAGCAACCTTACATTTTAGCCAATAGCATTAAAACTACTAAGCCAAGAAAATTTATTTCCAGCTGTGATAATTGTATCCTCGCTTGGTCTATTTTATGTACCCAGATTTGACAGCAGCCACATAGCAGTGGTTAAACAATGTTGAGACCTGAAACATGGCTCGGTGACCTTTCAGAACCACGGTGCCCCAACACTATATAAGCCCCACAAACTGACACCCCCATCCCCTCTCCCTCCTCTACGGTCAGTTACGAATCCACCTTAAGCGACTCTCTCAGTCCAGATAAGCCCAGCAGTTCACTTCAGCTTACTTCAGTTCCAACAACCCAGCACAGAAGGAAAAAAAATACCATCCTGTCACAGCCCTCGTACTCTGCTGGCTCAAACGTGTCTGGCCATGTCTAATAAGGCTGCTGGTCAGAGTGTCCATGCTTCAGGTTGTTTTCAGGTTGTAGTGGTGTTTGACATTGAGACAGCAGAATAGAAGCACCCACAGTGTTCCAGAACAGAGAAAACTGCTGATTTTTTCATGATTTTGCAACTTAATTTTATAAACTTAGTGGAGTTTTTTTGACACTCAAATTTGTTTGGGTGGTTAATGACACGTTTCTGTGGTGTGATAAACACACATTTATTGTGGCTTTACAATAACTTTGCAATATCAAAAACATAAAACATGCATTTCAGATTAAAGAGATGCATGCACTTTTATTAAACATGTTGCTGCCATCATATATATACTAAATGGTATAAGTGACACAAGGGTTTTCTACTCAAAAGTCATTGAAAACAAACATTGTGATTGGCTCTGTAGGCTTTTTAAGAATGTTACACACAGTCATGGAAATACATGTTTTTGGACACTGTGCACAACAAATGTTGAAACGTGACTCTAGAGCAAACAAACGTATAGTGTGTAATGAATTTCAGATGAACAGCAAATTGAGACAGACATGTCAAGTCATGTTCCATACTGGTACAACCACAGCAACCTTGTAGAATCTACAATATATTTAATAATTTATCTTACAAAGTGTCTTTAATCTCCACTAGATTTTACATGAAACATACTGTGTGTCAGCTGCTTGCATCATGTTTAAGTCATGGATTCTTTTCCTTTGTTTTCTATGATGGACAAGAGAAGTTGATAATAGCAGTCCAAAGAAAACCATGTATCTCCAGATTTACTTGGAATGTATCAGAAAAACTGGAGGATTAAGTTTATGTTGATGGGTTGAGAAACGTCTACGTCTTAAGATAAATAAATAATCTCAAATCCCATTGGATTAGCTAAAATGTGTTGTGACAAAGCTGAAAACGAGGATGTATTTTTTAGATCATGAAAAGTTGACGCAGAAAAGGAAGAAAAGAAAGGAATCAATGTTCCTAAATGCTCAAAGGTACAACCTCCAAATTTACATACTGTATCTTTTTGCAAACTGCCTTGAACTGTGTAACACATCATTTGGTCAGACATACGGAACAGCATTAGCATTGTGACATATTCTTGAATAGCTCATTAGTCAAGTCGCATTTTTCTTTTGAACCGAATGAAAATCATTTTTTTCCATGAGCACTCACCCAGCAGCAGCACTATTGTCCTTGTTATCATTGCACATACAGTACATCGTCTTATCTCTTCTACATGACTGACTCACATGCAGTATGTTCGGCATCCAGACAAGTCTTGGATCCTCAAGTTGAGTGACTGTTGGTTAATGCCCTTCGTGTAACTCAGACATGAATCAGACACTCATGGCCTGCAGGCAATGTAAATAATTCCTTTTGAATTTCTAAAATTCAGACACAACAAGGTTATTTCATCCGCTCATGTTCTCTTTTGAAGTCCAACTACACTTCAGTGCAAATTCGGGATAATTTTCTATTATATACATGATTAATAAACAAGGTCTGATAGATTTTTCATAGTAGTTAGTCATTTAATACATTTTCTCTGTTTATTTTTTTGAATTGCTTTTTAAGTACTTATACTTTTGAGTGTTTTTTGCGATTTTTATTTTATGTGTTTTTTGACTGATAGATCTCAACACATTAAATCACTCAGTACAAATTATTAATTTTGTAGGCTTTCGCAGAAGTGTGCAGAGACTTTTTAAGAGGGCAGATGTTGAAACAGGGCACGGCAGAATGAAATAAGCGAAGGTCACTCGGAAGTTTTTCACAAATATGGAGATTTATTTCTTTTGACATATGGCCTGAATTAATAAACGAAGTCAAGGAGGGCACTTCTCGAAGAGAGGCCAATTGGCAGGTGCTCAAGGAAAGGTTAGGGTCTCTGTGGATACACAACCCTGATATGACTCCAAGTAGAAACTTGACAGGGATAACTGGCATCTGCATCAAATCTGTGTACAGCCGAGTTAACACTCTTCATCTGCAGTACCTATTAGTCTGGATACTTGTAAGCTAACAGGAAACATGCCACAGCTCCCATAAGAACCTTTACTTATACCTACTTTGTTTATTTCACAGATATTTCTCAAAGTGGCAGAAGATACCGGCGTGGATGCGGACATACCCCGTAAGAGGCAATATGCATGCATGCTAACACATGTTAGGGGGACAAACAGTATAATGGATAACATCTCCTGGGGAACACTCACCATTGCTGGCACGGCTATTAACACCCTTAAATTGCAGAAGAAATATAATTAACCTCTTTTAATTCTACACTTTTCTTATACAATTGTTGTTTTTTGGAGCTAGAATCTACAGTAGCAGTCACACAAGCCTCTCACGCTTGACCTCCAACATTTAACAATGATATTACTTAAAAACTCTGCAGGGACGTCCACATCCTTGGACCTGTGTGATGCTACATCATGTGTAATGATGTTAGTCCCCATAATAGTCTTTTCATTGCAGTGAGACCGTGTTTTGAAACTTGACCTGACTGTATAAAATGACCTATGGTAACCTCTAGGATAATCACAGCCTCGTGAAATGTCACAGCCACAAACTACAGACCAGGACCATTCAGAGGATGTATGACTTTTCTAAGTATATTGACAATAAGTGCTCACCATCCAGTTGTTTCAGTTTTTGATACCAAATCACAGCATAGATTTTTGCATGGTGTTCCTCCAGGTCTCAGTCTTTTAATGTGGTATTTTTGACCATTTTTATGAATTCTTGAGTGGTCAAAATATGTTAAAATTTGCATCAAATCTGTGTAATAAATGGTCTCAGCCCAGCAACTGCTGCAACTGAGTGTCTGTCTGCTGCTGAGACATGATTGAGCATGGGAAGACCATCATATACTAATGACTAAGTCCTTATACACTCTAAACTTTCAAAATTTAAATGGGTATCTAATGAAATAGACAGTGTTTATTAAAGATTTATGACTAGAAAAACACAACACACAGCATATACTGTTGGTATGATGATCCGCATGTAATTCATATGAAACAATTAACCGTCGGGCCAAAGAGACCATTTAAACAAAGAGGAACCTCTCTCATGTGGCATAAAAGACAATATGAGTCACCTTTGTGGCAATGTCTGCAGTAGTGACTTTCTTCAGTGCTTATCTTACCCCCGTACACTTACATTGCATTCATATCTTACCCCCTTATTTGCAGCATTTTTGCTTGTATCTGTCACCAAACAATTTTACTATTTCACTTTAATCTCAAAATCTGATTTCCTCACATTCCTAAAACACCTGGGTTTGTGCTTTTACAGGGAATAATATGGCATCGTGCAGGGCAGGTAGCTATTCTTATTGTTATTTATAACCCTAAATTGGGTCAGGCCAAAACAACATATCTTATTTGTATTCCCACAGCAACAAAGGAGCTGTTGGTGAGAGACTGCAAGAGAAGCTCCCGTGCATCCAAGCGGAACAGCATCGCCAGCGTCCACATGACAATAGAACCGGCCTCTGGAATGAGTGGCAAGTCTCCAAAATCATCATAACATTTAGTTTTCAATGAAGAAAGAAACAATTAAACGTGTGAGTTTAGTTAACAGTGCAGAAAGTCTGCTAATTACTGATATTTATGGCTGTTATTTCAAGTACACTCTTAGAAATAAAGGTGCTGACTAGAACCATAAAGGTTCTCCAGTTTCACCCTTTTTGATTCCTGGAATAACCTTTTATAAAGGTTCCACTAAAAACCCTTTCTACCTAGAACTCAACATGAAGGGTTGCACCTAGAACAATCTGTAAAAGATTTCACCCAGAACCCTGTCTGGGGGTTCTACCCAGAAACTTTCCACCCTGTAACAAGAACCTAGCCAGGGGTTCTACCAAGAACCCTTCTTTATATTACAAGGGTTTCATCTAGAATCCATCCAATGTGTACTACTGAGAACAATTTTATATTTCAAGGTTTTTATCTAGAACCCACCTAGGAGGTTCTACTGATAATCCTTATATGTTCTAAGGGTTTGATCTAGAACCCACCCAGGCGATTCGACCAATAACCTTTTTATATTCCGAGGGTTTTATCTAGAACCCAGCCAGGTTCTACTGATAACACTTTTATGTTACAATGGTTTTATCTAGAACCCACACAGGTTCTACAGAGAACCCGTTTTTATTCCCACCCAGTGGGTTCTACTAAGAACTCTTATATTTCAAGGGTTCTTTCCTAGAACCCATCCAGGGGGTTCTACCAAGAATCTTCAATGATCTCAACAATCCATGAACAAAACTCTTTCTTCCAAAAAGGGATCTCTGGATTAAAAGGGATCTTAATGGAACTCTTAGTCTTACAAAGAACCCATCCTCAAAAAGGGGTTCCTCAGTCCTTCAGGAAGAACCCTTTTGGAACCCTTTTAAGAGTGTAAAAACTAAGAAAACTGTTATTCCTGTTTGAGTTTTGTTTCTCTGTTTCTGTGCAGACTTGAAAGAAAAGTTCACAAGTAAAGTGGAAGGTAAGTACTGTACTTCAGACTATCTCAGTCTTATTATACCAGGAAGTGTCTGTTTTTCTTCACACCTTTTATTCTTCAGTTATTAACTTCATTTAGTTTGGCTTCAGCTTGACTGTTTCACCTCAGTGGCCGTTTTGAAAGGAGGGCATAAACAAGAGCTCTGTCTTCAGAATAAGTCATTTTCAAACAGACTTTCCTTCCAGTCCATACAACACTATCTAAGCTGTGTCTTCGCCTTTTCAATTCCGTACTTATGAAAGAAATTCACTTTCATGCAGTGTTTCTCATCATAAAAATGGCTTTCAATCAGAGTACACTTTATTATCTTAATGACTACTGTGAAAATAAAGCGCTTCTTTTTTGGTAACACTATTCTTGGAGAGCGTGAGACATAAAACCAAGGTGTCTACAAAGCACTTGTTTATCACTTCTTCCCTACTGAGTCACACCCAAACACCGTTTCCAAATTCACGATATATTTAAAAAAGTAGGTGCTACACTGAGGCATGAGCTAGTGCAGCTGCCAGGTTTAACACTTAAGTTAAATTTGATCAGCCCATTAGCCGGGCCAGAAAGCGTGCTCAGCAGCTCTTTTGCATATGCACAGATGATAAATAACACGGCGGGTTAATGTCCACTCCAGACTTAAAGAAGAACGCCAGTGTCAGCGGGAAGGGATCCATGGTCATCACCGGATGGAAGCTGATCAGGCGGCAGTTCCTGGCGCTCTTTATCAAGCGCTTCCACTACGCCCGAAGGAGCCGCAAGGGACTCATTGCCCAGGTAATGGCCCTCAGTCTGTCATACTGATGGATCGAAGGGTTACACTAGGAGGGTTGCGTGGGAGGATCAAGGTAGGATTGTATGAAATACATGTTGGCTTTCAAAATCAGTTAATGACATATACGTATGATAGAGAAAGCTCATTTAAAATCTGGAGGGAAAAGTCACATCATCCATCTTGATGGAGTCAATAGTTGTGGAATTTATAGCAAGTTGTGGGAAAAGAAATTGACACAGAAGGCAGGACGTATGAGAGGAAACAACTGAGAAATTTAAAGAGCAGTAGCGTGTCAGTAAACTGCGCATAGAATTATCATCTTTACCTCCCAAAGGAAGCTATGTGTTACACCAAAGAACACTCGGGGGAATACAGAGGCAAAAGATGGCGTGAACACTGTGTTAATTGCTGCTTAGCTCGGATAAATCACTTCTTGTGAGCAGAAAAGTATCCATACCTAGGGCCAGAATTGTTTAAACCAGCATGAGGTCTCATCTTCGCATTTTGACCCAGAGTCATGCCTAGTATGGCCAGGAAACTGTGTGACGGCAGCTACAGGTCTTACAATGTCCTGAAATTCAACATTTACAAATAAAAGGTCTTGAAAGGTATTAAATTGTTGGCAAACTTTCTCCCTTTAACTCAATCAGCCAGCCAGGCAAAATGAGTTATTCTCATTTAGCCTTTCTTATCATTTTAACTGACGATATATGTATTAACTCAGCAGAGTCTACATCTTTACATTTTAATGTTTAGGTTTAATGCAAAATTGGCCTAAAATTTTAATTAAACTGTGGCAGTAAAAAGTCTTAAAACATCTAATATTTAACTTGCTGATGCATGTAGACACCCTGAATTAATCACTTTCTCTGAGCAGAGATGCATCAATACCTGGAACCAGCAGTGTTTCAGCACAAAATAGGGCCAATTTATGCCTACAGCGGGGCCAAGGAGCTGTTAATACATTTGTGTGTAGATCGAGTGTGTTCTGGCTTGCTTGTCCGAGAGTACTATCAGTCTCACCTGATCGCCGTGATTGGCACCAGAAAGGCAAAGTGACACCCGTGATTTGTTTTTCCTTCATTTTACGGCGTCCTAATCATGTGTTTTCGTTAGCCGTGTATTAAATGTGATCGCATAACAATTACCGCGATGACAGAGCGCTATTAGCCTATTAAGTGTACGTCTATATTATTTTGTCCCTCATAAACATAATTTCAAAAGTCAAATCCAATAAACGGACGCAATTTAAACAAGTCAAAACCAATTTCGCTAAGCAGCAATTTCCAAGGTACTTAAATGATTTTTTTGTGACTTAAATTGTGTTGACACCACCCATCTCGATTCACTGCGCGTATGTAAATATCAGGTAATGGCATCAGTTATGACAGCTGCCATGATGCTGAGAGTGAAAATGACTGAAGTGCAGCTCATCCACCTACTGGTGTGTGTGTGTGTGTGTGTGTGTGTGTGTGCGTGTGTGCGTGTGCATGAGAGAGAGAGAGAGAAAAGGAGAGAGAGAGAGAACAGTGTTTCACCTTTGTGAGGTGTACAGGTTCTTCTTGTAATTTGCTGCAGTACCAATCCCCATTAGTCACTGTCAGTCTTGGACGTCCCTCTTTAGTGAGGACGCAGAGCAGGATAGAGGGATAAGTGTGTAAGTGTGTATGTACAACGGTGCACATTGTCTGCAAGGGCGCACCTCCTACCTCTTCCTCTTTAGTCATTTGGCTAAAGGTTTTTTTTTTTTCTCTCCTCCCATCATGTCAACAGCTCCCATTGTCAGCAGATATGATTGTGTGGTGAGGTAATCTCCTGGAATACAAGCGGTTAGGGGAATATAAAGGAGATTATGGCATGTAACACAAAAGGAGTGATTTATGGGAATGAAAGTTGGGCACGAGCGAGCCTTGGCAATGTCAGAATCGGGGAGAAGCAGTTATTGGTTATGTTGCAGTGGACGTGTTGAAGGCTTCTGGTGGTCAGAGCTCAAACTGAGGACAGCTCAGCCTCTCAAGCAGCAGCAACCTCGTCGTTTCGCAGAAGATGATGCACAGTACATCACGCACTTCATAATATCGCCATTGTTTTAATGCCTCCATGTCTGAGACAATTATAATAGGAGGCATTATGTTTTCTGGTTGTCTGTGAATATCTCAAGAACGCCTTCACGGAATTTCGTCAAATCTGGCACAAATCTCCACTTGGACTCAAGGATGGACTGATTAGAATCTGGAGGAGGTTAAGATCCCTGTGACCTCACAAAACATGTTTTTGGCCACAACTCTAGAGTTTTGTACAATAATTATGACAAAATGTCACATGTGTAAGAGAATAAAAACATGGAACGATGACATTTCATATCCAAAAGTTCAAAGGTCAGTTTCACTTTGACATCATAATGTTCTATCTGTCCTCTGCACTCCTCTGTAAAAAAAATAGTCTCTAAGTGAAGGCACAGGAAATTTTCACAGGAAATTATTCACTTTAATCACACTTAAAATTACTTCCAACCTCCTCCTCCCCCAGAAAATCCCCAAAATACTCCTGATACCTTTTATTAAATTCCCTCAAAGTCTTCACTACCTAAATTAGTTAGAACAGATACGGATGTAAGTTGCAGCTTGACGGAGGCATACAACCGCGAGGTGGTAATTCCAGTTAGAATCTAATCATGGCTTCTGTATCACTTTTGTCTTCTTCCCTGGAAAGGATTTTGCCACTGGAAATGACACAGAATTGTATTTGTTTAAGTATTTCTAATATTTTGTCTGAATGCTATGAAAAGAAAACACAACATTAACACAGCAGTAAAAACATCCGAGGTGATGCCATTATCCACTTCAACACAAAGCGCAGCAATAAAGCTATTATTCCCAAATGAAATTGGTTTGACATAAAGGTTTGTTGAGGAAACAAACTCAATCTAATGAGCCATTTGACTTTGCAGGAAATAAAACACATCTTAATCGTGTTTTGGTGTTTATACCCAGCTTGCTTATAATCCCGTCCTCCTTCTTTAAATCCCCACCAAACTTGAGAATGTGATAAACTCATGCATTGTTCATGGGAGTGCTTTGGCTTTGTGAGCATAATGACTTCTCCCTGTTTTTTGCAGATCTCTCTCAATGGAAGAACTACCAGCTGTCACCTGCAATTACTGTTGAGAGAGAGAGAGAGTGAGAGAGCAAGCGCAACCAAAAAAAAAAAAAAAAGAATTCTTTCTTTTTTGCAGGCTGCCATTAAGCTTTTCAGTCTCATTGCTGCTCTTTATCTTTCTTTCAAGCACATTTTCATGGCTGTAGCTCCATGCAGGAAATTCAGGGTTTTCAATTGTAGCATCTTGAATTAGCCGGGGAAACTGCGCGCCCTGCAATTAATCAAGTATATGCAAACCTCCCCCTGCCGCCGAGCTTCACCCCAACTACAAGTGATTAAACATTAAAGATATCTTGCATTTTTCCCATTGACCTTTTTGTCAGCTCTAACAACGAAATGAAAAGAGAATTCCATGATGGAGAAAGGACGATTGGATGTGGGGTGAGGAGAATAAGGGAAGCATGGCAGCGTCTGTTTAAAAAAGAATAAATAAATAAATAACACAAAAGACAGGAGAATAGCATGAAACTAATTATATCTGAGTGGCCAGATGATGGTTGCAGCGTTGGAAGTGTTTAATCAAACTCATAAAGCGTGCAGAAGAGCCCAAACAAGTTGGTGGGGAGCATATTAATGTGCACATGTTATTACTACGGTCCCGTGTTATTGTTGATTGCATCAGTCATTTTGCAGCACGTAATGACAGTTTGGGGGGGGTCTCGGAGTGGGGGATGATGAAATTGATCTTGCATCGAATCTTGTGCTGTCATGCTTAACACACATTAACATGCATCATAGAGCTCTTATAACCAGACATAATAATGCATTGTTTTTGTCTTGTTGAAAGGAGTCTAGCTACAATTTTAGCACTCATAACTGTCATTGTATGTTGTAACATCACATTGACGACATTGCAGGTTGCTACAGTTTTCCCACTTCTTTCATACTTACACCAGGTCCTGACAGCACTCAGGTTTATTCTTTATTGACTTTAAATTGGGTAAACAAGAATCTCCATATAGATAAACTATTGAATTTCAATCCACATCAATAAACTTGGATTTGCTGAACGGAAATTAGTTTTTAATCATGCATCAGACGTCTGCTTAATTTTAAATCTGGATTTATTCACTTTAACCCGAGTGTTGCTAAACTATGATCAGAACTAACCTCAGATTAGATTAATCTTTGTTGCTGCAGTCCAGTCACATCACTATAATTGTGCACTGTAGCTCAATAGCACAATAGCTCTGTGACGTATGGACTTAAATGAAGCTTTGAGGCAGAGAATTTCAGTTCTGGATTAACTCAGGTTCCTCAAGTAAATGCTGTGGCCTCTGGTAGATTTTTTAAAAATTTTTATTTTGGTATAGGTGTACAGAAGTGATATAGATTTGTTTTGCACTTAGTTGAAAAAAACCCTGCAGTTTCACTGAAATCTCCTGAGTTTTTAGTGATTTCACTTGAGATATAGCAGGATAAATGTCCTAAGTGGTGACAGGGAAGCTTTAATGGGGTAATTTGACTTCAGCTTTGTCACCATCCTCCTAGGTGGTCCTGCCTGCTGCTTTTGTGCTCCTGTCTCTGATCTTCTCGCTCATCGTCCCACCATTCACTGAATATCCGAGCCTGGAGCTGCAACCCTGGATGTACGGTCTGCCTCAAACCACCTTTTACAGGTAACCACATTTTGTGATAGAGTATAGAGTGTTTTGTTAGGTTTGTTTTTATTAGTTATTGTGGTATTTTAACCTAATTCAGCATTGATTCTCAATTTATATTTACTATGTGTGATAATTTGCTAGTTGTTATAAATTGTAATAAACAATAGAGTGAAACTGTTGTAGATCACTCTCTGTTATTCAGAACGGACAAGACTTTGCAGATATAAATCCCCCAAATGACATTTACTGAAACAGTGTGTGCATGATTTTAAGAAGAGCTGGACTGATATAGTAGCAAGAGAAACCATAGCAGACTTGGCTGAGCAGATGAACAATAGATGTAAAGAAAAAAAAAAACTTTAAACTTCAAAGGCAGAAAATCAAAGGAAAAAGATGTCACAGTCCTGCCCATCCTGTTTGATTGCCAAGAGATTTTTGCATTGCTGAGGTCATCATTCTGGACACTGTCCCCTCCTTGGCGGCAGCTTGCCATTCTGTCACTGAGAATCATGCTTCGTGACAGGACGCGGCCTTGGTGGGACGTCAGCACCCGCTGAGAATAAACTTGACTTATTGCAGAGGATGTGGACACACAACATGAGAAGGACACCCAGATGTGCAAAACTTTAAATAGCTTTGTGTGAAACTTGTCTTCAAGACTTTACAAAAAGGATTTCTCAACAGTCATTTTTATATGATTTTATGGGTAAAATCTCTCCATATTGACACCAGAACGCCCAAACTTCTGCAACAGAATCTCTCCTTCTCTGTAACAACAAAAGTGCTGTAAAAAAACAACAACAATTGAATTCTAATATGCATCAGTGTTCACAGCATCTGTCCAAATCATCAAACTAATCTCAACTCTGTATTCATAATCTGTTCTTGTGACATGAAGCTGTCATTGCTTATCCACCCTGCAGGTATTTCTTTCCTCCTGGCAGCGCTTTGTAGAAATTCACTTTGAAGATGTCAACACACAATTAACTGTAACTGAAACTAGTTCATTTAAGATACAGTCTCAGCTCTTGGTTTAGAGCAGGATGCCACTGTTTTTGTATTGCTGACATATTTATACACTTTTGTTTGATAAGATCTAATATAAACCACATATTCTAGAGCAGGCAAAAAGATTTTGATTTTTATTGATTATTTTATTCATTACTTTTGTTTGCCTTAGATTTGTAGTAGAATTGTCAAGTTATATAACTTTATCAAATTACAAATGGCAAACACTACACTCAGTATCAGTCCAGCACATTATAAGGTTGTTACATTTAAAATGATACAATAACACTTAATTCTAGTATTGAAAGTACCAAAGCTATTTAAAAAAAATGATCTAAGTGCTCATTCAAGACCTCAGTTCAGTTCAGTCTCTCTTTTCCTGCCTGATATTTGGCTTGCAGCATAACAAAACCAGACAGTGTTCAGTGACTTTTCTTCTACCAGCACTGTGTGTAGGTTGTTAATAACAGAAACAATATCCTGTCCTATTTTGTGTGCCTGACTTTTTTATTGCTGAGGCATAGAAAGAAGTATTTTTTTTATACTAGTATTGTATCAAAGTTTAAAATTCTGGTATTGCATCACATATACAGTACATACTAACACGTCACACATCAATGTGGATCTGATCAAGTTAACTGGTGCTTTAACCTTTGATAGTTACTTATTCATAATTTTAAAAAAGCATGACTTTATCTCTTGAAGCTAACATCTTGAGACAGTTCACTACACCTACACCAACTTCACTGCACCGAAGAAGCCTCTCAGCACTTTTTGTTCTTGAAAAAAAGACGTGTTTTTCAAGTAGTCCAAAAGTACATTGATGTGCTTCTCTTCCATGCCGACAGTGCAGCTGGAACATTTAAATGCAGTTCTTTGTCTCTCTCCACAGTGCTGAGACATACTAATTCAGACTGTCTGTGCCTCTCTGTCCATGGTCTGTCTCTCTCCACGGTGCTGAAACATTCAAAATGCTCCGTCTCTTTCCATGGTGCTGAAACATTCAGACCCAGTCTATTTGCTGTCACTGCTTCTACCACTGTCATTCATTTCTCTGTGACCATGGTGGTACATGGAGTCATCATTAGCACTTACCAACAACCATCTGTTGGAGAAACAGTCGTTCGCTACCAGAAACCCAGAATACACCTGCTAGCAACCAGTGACACCCCTGCAGCTTACCTAGACAGTACGATATTATCTAGGAGCACCCTAGACGGTACACAGATATCCATAAAATATCATGTCATTGTAGTGACACAGTTTTGTCAGGTGTTTTCTTAAGGCTGACTGCACCTTTACATGATACTCTGGAAAGTATGTCCTTTGTCCTTCTGACACTAAACAGTCTATATTACCACCACAGTACTGTGACAAGTGGGAATAAAATCCAGGCTTTACAAGCCAGTGTTCTTAATTTCTCTGACATTCCCTCTGGCCAATTATTAAATATCTTCTTTTCTCTTGAGTAACTTTAAAACATCCTGCCCGATGGTGACTGTGTGATTAAAAATAGTGTGCCTTTTCATCTTAAAAGTTCATTCAGAGGAGCATTGCAGTCCCGATACATCCTAAATGCCAATGATCCATTTTACCTTTGAGTATTGAAGATAATGATTGATCTAATTTAGAAGTTAAAGGGACTTTGAACCCCACCCACTTGTGTATAATATATAACTGTGGCAATAATGTGGATTAGTTAACCTCTGTGTTTTTAGATTTTGGTTAGTTTATTTTTAATGCCTCTCTGCTGGCAACAGGTTGTCTGTCCTTCTGTCCACCCCACATCCCTTCAGGGAATTTCTTCAAACTTGGCACAAATGTCCGTTGGGACTCAAGAATGAACTGATTATGTTTTGGTGGTCAGCGGTCAAAGATCAAGTTCACTGTTACCTCACGTCCATCCCATTCTTGTGTACGTAACTTCAGGAATGCCTCGTTACATCTGGCACAAACATCCACTTGGACTCAAAGATGAACTGATTAGAATTTGGTGGACATAAATCAAGGTCATTGTGACTTTCCAGCAGGTTTTTGGCCTCAACTCAAGAATCTGTGTGTTCATTATGACAGCATTTCATACAAATAGCTAAAACATTTGAAGCTCTTTACCAGTCCTCTATATTCCTCAGTAAAAAATAGTCTCTAAGTGAAGACATTTGTGCTTCTTACTGGAAATTAGTCCAACCAAAATATACACTTAATACCTTTTATTAAATTCCTTCTTGTTCACTACACTTATTGAGATTTGAATGTAAACTGCAACTCAGCTGGTTGGCAGAGGCACACAACAGTGAGGCAGTAATTCTAGGTTTTTCTGGTTTGTTGTTGTTTTTATTCTTTTAGAAATGGAATGAAAAATCAGAAAATGGAAGGTAATATTTACATTGCATATAATAGATCAAGACTGTCTTTTGTTTCATATACCTGTAATATAATATAGCCTTCATTTGACTTTCTTCTAATATTGTCTCAGTTCTTACGTGTGTAATGTTTCATTTTGACTAGATGAAGTATTCATTAGTTCCACTGTTTCTGTGTGTATGCACAAGTCTTCATTTTGGAACCGTCCAATAGTTTTATTACCTTGAATAACGTGGTAACCCAGCCATTGTTAATTGCAAAACAGATGGCTGCACATAATCCTTTTTTTACAATCGGACCACTTCAATTGTGCTCACTGGTGGTCAAGGAAATGACCGTGTGACCTTCATGGAGACGCCTCTAAATGAGACAATGAACACTGTATTAATCCAAATGGTTGGCTGGGTTGTGGCCACTGCTGGCAGAGAGCCATCACGATGGTCTTTATGAAACACTGTGTTTTAAGTCCCCCGGTACCCTTAAGATAAAGGGCAGAGTGTGTGTGGTTAGTAATGAGAATGAAATTGGAATGGGAAGATTGTTTAACTGAGACACGGGGCTCAGATATGTACAGGACACTCAGATAATAATGAAAGGCTGTGAAGAGCTTATGCTGTACACAGAATCTTGAATAGGCTCGTATCGGAACGTGCTTGCACAAGAATACACATCAGGACAGAGCTGGACTCAAGCCGGAGAGAAAAAGTACACATCGGTGTACAGTTAATGTTGTTCTGGGAATTCTTGTTTTGAGAAGAGATGGTAAACTCAATGATTTCTCGCACACTCTTGATTAAGATAACCCCAGCGGCATGCAGCATTGCTGTCTAGCATTTACTTGAAATGCACCGCATCTGATCACCTCGTGTACATGTCTCATTTCCTCTCGGGCCTTCTTGGGTGTCAAGATACGTTTAAGATTAATGATCATCTAAACTCCTGTGCTTTGCCAATGTGAAAAACAGATTAGACAACTTGTAGAATCCTAATCACTTGTGACAGGAGACGGATTATGAGACGTGTAAGACTCTAACAAGATGTGATAGAAGATGGATTAGAAGGCTTTTATAATCCTAACTAGTTGTGACATTTAGTTGTATTCCAAACATGGCAACAGATGTCAGAGATTTTTGTCACTCAGACTGGTTGATTCTGCAGAACCACTGTAAGTTTTACTCATTAGCAGAGGTGGGACCAAGTTACTGTTTTACAAGTTGTAAGTAAGTCTTAGGTCTTTGCACTCAAGTCCCAAACTAAGTCCCAAGCATAGACAGTATAATAATTAGTGGACAGAGTGTCTGTAAAGTCACCCATAAGTTTCTTGATGAGCGGTCACAGTGTATCTGGCCGTTGCCATCTTGTCAGTGCTTACAGCAGCTAACTCCTGGCTAACCGGCTAACCACCTAGCGGCTAACCATCTGTGACTGTACCCACCTTTTATTCAAAGCGACTATGCCCTCAATAATACATATATTTCAGTTTAATATAATTTAAATGGGTGATTTATATTAAAAAAAATCACCCCTTGCACAGTTGTCATGAACTTAGAAATTAGCTATAGAGACCCAAATCGTGTTTTGTTCCAGGCTGTAAACTTGTTTATTTCTGCTTTAAAGTTGGGCAGTTTAATACGGAGGTTTATGAGGAATGACTCACTTTTGGAGCCAGCCTCAAGCCAGTCAAGGAACTGCAGTTTTTTGGTACTTCAGCGTCGGCTTCACTTTTCAGCCTCTGAGGTTGCCGCTTGGTCCCAAGACAAGACAGGCAGGCCCCAAGTGCTAAGCTTTGAATTTCGAGTCTTCATGGTTATATCCTTCAACTTGATTGGATGTTGTCGGATTGATTCAAACAGAGTGGATCTGGGAGATTAAGTGTCGACGTGCTGAGAATGAACACTGCTGACGTAATTCAGGACGTGAAAGGAAATGAAATTATACCTGGCACACTTTTTAAGTAGCACAGTTTTTAATCTTTGGTCTCGGGGGAAGTTATCAAGTCATTGGTGTATCATCCAAGTCAAGTTGCAAGTCTTTTTTTGAGTCATCTAATTTGTGACCTGACTTGAGCCTGACTCAAGTCCAAGTCATGTAACTTGAATGCACACCTCTGCTTGTGATTATATCAAATATCCATTTTTTATATTGCTCTAATATCAAAATATCTTGCTGTTCAATGTGTTACCAGTCAACAAGAGAAGTTAAAAGTCAGACTCAGCTCACTCTGCCTCATCTTACTGTAGACTCAGCAATTATTGACTGTTGGCAGTGGTCTCTTTTGAGATGAAGATGTCTGTTTGCAAATACCACGCATTTTCATTATCAAGGCCACATAGGTCACTCTGTAAATCAATTCAGCTGTTTAAGATAGAGTCTATCATGGCGCTCTATTGGTCATGACCACCAAGACTCTGATTAGTATTTCCATTTTGACTGTCGATGGGTAATTCTAATGTAAATCAGCCCAGCTGTCCTCTAGTGTTGAAGCCTGGTCTCCTTGAAGCAATCAGTGCTACTGCACTTTTGATAAGCCACACTTAGTGTCACTTCACATTCTAGCCAGTAGTGTCAGGTTTTTGCTAATTCCATTTTTTTTCTGCTCAGAAGGACAGTTAAATCGTGACTCCACCAAAAGGGCCAATGGTCCAGGCTTTTTCTTTTTGTTTTATGTCTGTGCATGTTATTGAGCAGGAAATTAAACTGAAAATCATATTGCACACTGAACTTGTTGAATGTATATTTGTATTGATTCTGTTCCTGATATTTACAGCAAAGATCTGCCAGATAACGCGGAGGTCTCTCGGGTGGTGGAAACCTTGGTAAACACACCTGGCTTTGGGACTCGCTGCATGAGTGGAGACCCAATACCGTAAGTGTTTTTGAGTACACAAGCCAAAAGAATAGTGAGTGCACATGTAGTCATGCCATATGGTACAAGCTGTGTATGGCTAGTAGCCACGCACCTGTGTATTCATATATGCAAACATGGAGTCATGCATGTCTGAGCAAGTATCTGTGGCTCCTTCAAGAAATCCTGCAGCAGAATTAAAACAAGCTGTTAAAAAAGCTAAGCACACCAGAGCATTGAAGAGGAGAGCTCTGTGTGTGTGTGTTTGAAAACCAAACGGCCATCCTGATCAGAATAAGCTGAATAATGAATCCTCTTTAAACTAAAAAATGAAATGGAATTATTACTGAGCTCGGAGTCCATATAGTTCACAAGTGCTTGTGCATCGCAAATGCTGTGAGCGATTTGCTGTGCTTAAGTTCTTTAAACACAGACCACACATATTTTAATTTAGAGGTAGTGTCCTGCAGCCTTTAAAATATATATTAGTTGTGACTCATGTTGTGTATAATAAGCAGGTTACAGCAAACCTCTCTGATATCCAGTTAACATACTTGTAATGCAATATCTCAGTTCAGACCCTTTTATTCTCACCACTACTTATCACATTTTGTAGAATGCTACACAACAGCTACAACTGACCCTTCCTAAGTCCCTCCCCTTTTGCTTTGTGCGCCAATAAAAGTTGAGCGAACTTGGTACCTCGGTCAAGTTTCTCCTTCTCCTGTAAAAGTGACTTATAGGGTCACATCTTACATTAGCTAATGTTAGCAAAATGCAAGCTAACTAGCCGGTCAATGCTAGCAAAATGCTAGCAAATTAGCTAGCTAGTGGTTGATGTAGATTAGCCAGGTAGTGAGTTTAAGATTTGAATATATGTTGCATTTACAAGTCCCTCTGCAACGCCTCTTAATCATTTCCAAGATTTGGTTTTAGCTAGCACATAGCATATCTAAGTACAAGTAACAGGAGAGGATAAAGTTGACCGAGTTACCAAGTTAGCGAAACTGTCAGTGAAGTGTAAAGGGAGGGTCAGTTGTGTGTTGTTAGCTGTTAACTCTTTCCCAGTCAGCCAGCGCCAGCATTTTTGAAAATTCACTGATATTTCAACACCCTCAGAATATTCATTTCTACAAATATGTTAAAATGGATTATTTCAAAAGAAAGAACAAATCTTTTAGTTTCAGACACAAAAAACATTTTGTTCTAGCTTAATTCATTCAGGACTTGAATGTCGGTTGGTTGCATAAAAAATCCACTTTTCAGACAAAAAAACGTAGAAAACAGCATTTTTTTGTGAAATAGACATTTTTAAGCAGAATATTGATTTCATGTTTTTATTGTTGGTTTTTTGTTGATATTTTGTGCGTAACATCACTGTCACCAGTGGTGTGTGTCCGAGAGGCCCGGGGCCTGGAGTGTTGTCTGCCCCAACTGTGGAGGTCCATTTTGTCAATGGCGGGGAAAGAGTTAAGATACATCTTTTTTTGTTGCAGATTAAAAACTCATATTTTTTCCATTGTTCTGTCTTAGGAAGCTGCCGTGTTCTCCTAGTGGCTCTGATTGGTTCACTCCATCGGTGGATCAGTCCATCAGTGACATCTTCCTCAATGGGAACTGGAACATGTCTAACCCCTCCCCCTCCTGTCAGTGCAGTACGCCAAAACGGCAGATTATGTTACCTGACTGTCCACCCGGTGCAGGAGGGCTCCCTCCACCTCAGGTTAGTCTCTTGCTCTGGAGCCTGTGCCTTTTTTTGGTAGGAGGGTGGTGTGGGACCTGGAGCCAACATTGTGTGACTTTGGTACTTTAATGCCAAGTATGTCTTGACAGGATTTCTTCAAATTTGGTACTAATGTCCACCTGGACTCAAGGATGAACTGATCAGAATTTGGATGTCAAAGGTCAGGATCTGTGACATTATAAAACATATTTTTGCCATAACTTAAGAAATAATACACTAGTTTCACACAAATGACTAATAAAATACAAGGATGAGCTGACGTCTTTTCATAAGCAAAAGGTCAAGGGTCAGACATCAAACTGTGACATCATAATGTTCAGCTCTCTATCAGTTGTCTGTACTGCTCTGTAAACATAGTCGCTAAGTGAAGACAGCATATTTCTCACTGGAAATTATTCACTGGAATCCCTGATGCCAATTTAGTAACAACTTCCATTTTGTAAAAACAAATACACTAAATGCACTGAATGCACTGTCTCGATACATGGGTCTGAGCAGACATGAATGTAAACTGCAACCTGACAGGTTGGCGTCTGACCACAAGGCGGTAATTCTAGTTCAATCTGGACCCTATTTTCTCATGTTTTTGTGTCTAAGTGACTAATGGGGACAATAATTTTTGAAATTGGCCCCGTATTGAGGGAGAGCGCTGCAGCTGGCAGAAGGGAAACTGAGCTGCAACATAATGTCTACAGGAAACTGCAAACTGTCAAAGTACGTCCACTAAAAATGCTTGTTTTTGCCACTGACAGGCTCAGGTTGTTATTCGTAGTGTCTGACAGCATTATGGAAACATGACAGAGAAAGATCTTCTTTTTTTAAAAGGAGAAACAAGAGTCAACAGAAACAAAATAAAAAACCAGATTTGTTGCGGCTCGTCTCTCCACTGCTATAAAATCACAAAAATCTGGTTGTTTTTTGTCAAAATAAACCCTTTATTCACAGAGGTGCATGTGAAAATGTTCTAGCTGTATATGCTGTTTCTCTCCTCTGCTTCTCTGATGTCCGACCTCCCCTTCACTTCTTTCCTGATATTTTCACGTCTAACTTGGTGCATTCAGGGTTTATTTTGACCAAACCAGAGTTGGTGATTTTAGGAGCAGCGGAAAGATAAGGCAAAACATGTTTGGTGAGTTTTATTTTGTTTCTGTCAAATTTGGATGAAAATGACAATGATAAAATTACAGTTTTTCAAAGGGAATCTCAGCAAGTTTGGCCAGAACAATAAAACATTTTTTTTTCTGGTTAAACAAAATGTATCTTACTTTTTTTAAAGTAAGTCTCCCACTGTACAGTAGCAGTCCTTTCCACAATGTTGTTGGTCTATTTGTGTCATTTGTGTCAGTTTGATATGTTGCAAAGTGCTGTCCCATTCTTATATTTTTCCACTTCAAATCCTTGCAGCCCCTTGCACTGAAGCACTACCAGTTAACATCAGTTAAATCCATAAGGATTCAGGATTTAGGGCTTTTGGGGGGGCATCGGGATTGGGCCTTGGTTTTGCTTCTGCTGGCTGTGGTGCTCTTCTTGAATACTCGACCCATTTCAAAAGTTGTCGTCCCCATTAGTCACATGGACAAAAACATGCAAAATGGTTGAAAAATACCAAAGCTACCCTCTAAGGTGATAGATTTGATGCCCTGCACTGTGTCAGTCTCTGTCTGAGGTCCCTTGACAGTTCCTGAACCACCTGGGGTTCTGCTCGTGGCTGCCTGCGTCCCCTGGACTCAAATGCCTACACTTACCCTGTGTATGTCACAGTGGTATATGCTGCAGCAGGAGACTGGACTAGTCTAAATGTTAAAAAATAAAAAATAAATCATGGAGACGACAGTACAATAAAAAATGCTTGTCATGGAAGCTTTTGGCTTGCAGTCTGAAAGTCCCAGTCAGCATCATTTTGATTTGAAAAAGTAAAGGTACTTACTAACAAGGAATTTGCGTTGCATTGCAAAATGTAAATCAGCCTTTTGTGCTGGCTCTCTTTTGTGAACTAGCCTGCATGCATGAAAGTAGGGCCAGAATTGATTCCTCTGAAAATATACTGAATTGGCCATTGAGGATGATTCAGTTTGTTCCCCACACCTGCTAAAAATTCTGTTATAATACACCCATAGTGTGTCCTTTTACTCCTTCAGCTATATGCCAACCTTTAACTGTGTTGCATCTTTTAGGACATTTTATTGCACTGCCAGTATAGACTTTACAATAGACCTCAGCTTTTCTGCTCACATGATGAGTCTCGGGAGGTTTGGCGTGTCTCATGCCCCAGAAGTCAATACCAATCCTTTATAGGCCATTACTTTAACAATAATACATGACCAAATGCAGCGCGGGCAAATGTTGCACCGTCTGACCTGAACAGGCTTCGTCCAGGCCGGGATCGATGGGCAACTTAGAGGCCCCGCATGCCTGCCTACCAGCCACCACCTGTTAACTGAACCAATCACGATAAAGAGACAAACTGGTGTCTCATTTGGAGCTAACTGGTTCACACTGCTGCCTCCCAATGATAATGAGAAATCCAAGCTCGAGAGAGGATAGATGGAGAAGCTGCCACCTCCACTTCAATGTCATTTTATTAGAGATGGCTTTGTCTGTTTACTCAGGCTTTGTGGTCTGTACTTGCATTTTAAGAGGTTTGAATTTGAATGTGTGCTTCCTAACCCCACCCAAATCTGCCAATAACTTCTTGGGTGGTTTGCACGAACAAGGATCAATTTTAAAACCCGATGAAATCATGGTTTAACTTTTAATTACGTTGCACCAAAAATTTAAACTAGGTTAAAATGAAAGATTAAATTTAAACCTGTACAAACCTCAGTTTAACTTACTCTAAACCTAGATTAAATTTTATTGTTCCTCCAATTTAAAATGTAGTCTATTATTAACTTGCACTTGAGGAGGTTCAACTTATGAAACGGCTGCCTTTTTGAGATGGACTTCTACACAAAATAATTCTCTGTTTGAGTCATCATTTGCTCGTTTTAAACCAGCCAAACTCTGATTAGAACTCATGTTAGATTAAATTCATCTTTGTTGGTGTGATCCAGGGTTCAAGTCTTATTATAGCTGAGAATTTGTTTGTGGTAGTTTACTCCAGGAGCAAATGAAGCTGGAGAGTTATGGTGTCTGATACCCTTTTTTCCCCAAGTGTTGGTGAGCATAGGTAACCCACTGATGAGGCACAGTCATGGTGCAGGTTGGACAGCTTTTTGTGTCTCTCTCTGACTAACTGCCATGTGGCTACAGTTTGTAAATCACAGCGAATGTCTTTGCCATCGAAAACCACATTTCTCCAAATTATTTCAATCAGCACTCAAAAATCATTCGGGGACGTGAGGTGATAACTCACACAGACTGGATTGTGGGCTGGTGGAGCCTTTGGTGTGTTTAATTGGATTGCACAAGTGGGAGGGTGTGGCAGAAAATCCTGTGTGTGTAGGTAGGTGTTAAACAAAAACTGAATAGGAGGAAGAATTTTTTCTTTTTACAGAAATGCCAAATGGCAGTTATATATACACAGCATACACTGCTTGTGCCAATGTCTACCCTCCTTATCTTCCTTATCAAGGCCGTACCCTCACCTTGCTGGCTATACACACAAAGGGCTTTTTCTTTTTTACACCATTTTTTTACATAATCCAAAAAACTTTAAAGAAAACACAGTCTACAAAAGCACATACACACTTAAACACAGACAAATAGACAGATCAAGTTTCTTTTAGTGTTTTGTAACATAATGAATCACAAAAATACTTTAATATTCATCGACTTCTGAATGGCCCTTATCAGCTATTATTTAAAAAGAAAATGTTCCGTGCATCTTCTGCTCGATTGAATTCACTCTAAACACAATAATCACAGCAGTGACCTTTATTTTGAGGATATACATTAAAGCTGTCTGATGGCTCATTATACAGCTTTCAGTAGTCATCTTTAGCACTTATAGAATATCCATGAAATTGAACATTTATCTCTAGATTGCACATCAAGAGCTGAAAGCCTTATCAACACTTCTTGACCTCACACTTAACCTACACATAATTTCACTGATAAATACGTCTGCTTCACCAATTCAACATATAATGATGTGATTTTTAAAAAAAACACATTCACTGGCAATATAATTTACAGCTTTTATTGCACATATGTATCCAGCACATAGATGATACCGTCTTTAGGTCTTTAACAGCTTGAGCTTGAGCTACTTTAGAAGCCACAAAGCAGGGGAGAAGTTTTGATAATTTGCAAGAATTAAGCCTTCAAAGATTCCTGTCACAGTAATAGAAATGTCCTATAGTGTTATGGATGTGCAGTATATTTCCCATTTAATAACTGAAACATATTGGCTTTTCAGTGACACTATTTGAGCGAACTGAATCTTTTTGTTTAATTCAACATCATCATCCAAATTAAAATACAGCAATGTGGCCTGAAGACTTTTGAGTGAATATAGTTTTAAAGGACAAATATGTAATGTATTTACTGGACCTAATGATAAAATTACCATTAATTATCATCAGAGATTAAGGAAACATGCTAAGTTGAAATATTGGCTTTGTTGACAACTTTTCTCCCAGCATGTTCTCCTTTGAAATTTCCATTCTTGTCTCGAACGTCTGTTTTTGTTTGCCTGTTTCACGTTCATTGGAGTTAAAATTTATATTTATGCCGAATGTTCGCTGAATGAGTTAACATCTGTTGTTGAATCGCAAGACATCATTAATAATCTTTTAGAAGGAGCAGATGTTTATAACAGTTAAATTTAGCAATATGTTATTGCAGTCTGGCTCAACAGCTGATCAACTTGCAATGCTGGACCCGTCATTGCTTGTCAAGTATGATGTTGTGCTTGTCTTGGATTCATTTAGGTTCAGTGCCCCTCCAGCCTGTAGGTAACATGCCTGAGGACGGAGAGGATGGAGCAGGGATTCAACCAGCTTAATATACCGTCTATGGCTCCAGCTCACTATTTTGACTGCAGCACTCATTTTTGAATGCTAGTATCTTAAATATTTCTCCTTTAATGAAATAAGTTACTTAGAGCAAATGTTTATTTTTGGAGTTAGAATCAAAATACTAATGTATCAGTGAAAAAAATAAACTTTGGTTCAGGGAGTAAAATTAAACAATAGATAGTTTTAAACTTCTGCTTCACAGTGGTTGAAAATGCCTTTCAAGTTTTTAAAAATACAAGTTCTTATATGTCTTTGATATCAATACAAACAGTCATTGTAAGTTCAATTTGCAAAACAGTTATGAAGTAGAAAAACATCTTTCAGCCTGAGTTCTTAAAAGAAGTGAGGGGAGTGTTAAGAAGAGATATTCTGGCCTAGTTTGAAAAATACGGACAGAGACACACACAGATATATCTAGTCTGATTTTGTCTCAAAATTGCCATGGCATTTACCCCATCAGTATTTAACGTACGAAGGACAAATGAGACATCCATGAAAAAGAGACTCTGCAAAGTCGACTACTTCCAACGGGCAGGACATGAAATGGCACCGTTTGAAACCGCGGGGCTCCTCTTTCACTCTTTTATTCGCCCACCATTCCCCTATACCTCCCCTATACAATACTCCACGCTATGTAATGTGCCATTTCACACTCTCCACAGATCTGTAATGCCTCGTTGAACTTGTGAGAGTCTCTCTGTGTGCTCCTTCCTGTGACAAGGCCATCCAGGGCCACATTAATGGAGCAACTGTCCAGGTATCATGTTATAGGGTGATTGTTGAGACAGTCAAACAAGAGAAGTGCCCTTTGTGTAACCTTTTCCTTTCCCTGACGTGCGGTCTTAGCTTATGACAGTACTGTCACAGAGTCTCCCATTTGTTGAGGCGATGCTTGTGTCTTTGTATCTCCCCGGTACCCAGCTAGGCCATCAAGGTCCTTCTTTCTAACCCTCTCTTTTATTTTACTCTTTCCTTCCTCTACACCTGCTCCTTCCATTAAAACAGCCTCACTCAACAGCCTGAATCTTTTCCAGTTATTTTATGAATTGCTGCTACTTTGCTACTTTACTGGATTTGTACTTTATCGTGTCATGCTGTAAGTGGTGGGTACTTTCAGTAAAAAAAAGACCACTTATAAAGGCCAATTCTTGCCTACATCTTGTTACATTCACTTGCATCATTTCTCCTTTATTTACAACATCTTATTTTGTTCCTATCCAGATCCTGTAAAAGGATATTAAAATGGACTCACATTTTTTGCATGGAAACAACCTTGAGGACATAGAGTTATTATCATGCAACGAGATTATTCCCAGTCATCTCCCACTGTGGCTAAAGGAACTTTAAATTTAGGATAAGAAGCGCAGCTACAAGAGGAGAGCATTTATATGCAATCCACATGCTGTAAACAGTCACATTTCTCTGTTCATCACCTTCTTTTTGCATAATGCAACACTTTATTTATTTGGCAGGGGTCAGTTTTTATAGCACAGTAAGCCAGCAAGCTTTGCAGCCTTTTATTTCATCATCTGAGATCTTGAAAGATTTATAACACTGTGATAGTGTGTGAGTTCATACAGTAGAAAGACGCTGTAATATAGTGGGATTTTGAGGTAAGGTGATTGATGGTCATGGCCCTGTTTTTCAATGTGAGTGAAAACCCTTCTATACCAACATACTAGTCTACTTTCTTTCTAGTAAATGAAATTTTTAACCAGAGGTGTAGTGGTATTTGTTACTGGTACCTGTACCTGTGATTCATGATGATTTCAGGTCATATTATAGTTCATATTAGTGATTATGCCTAAAATTAGGAGGCAAAAAAGTGGTGAAGGCTGACAATATTGACCATCCCATTTGTTTTTATTGTGTTTCTTCTTCCCTTGTCTAAAACGCAAGGTGCCCACGAGCCAATATCAGGGCACAAACCACTTACTGCCAATAGGAAACCACCAGAAAAAGGCTTCACTGCAAAAGCTGCGTTCTGTCTGATCGGGGCCATATTCTTTAGTGATGATATGATCGTCAAGTGCTTAAAATTTGGAGGAAATAGGAGGGTCAGAGCGTCATTCCTGTGAACTCCGACAGCACTGCAGCTTTGTATGTGACTGTAACCCATAACCCTCCACACCTCAGCGAACCTCTTTGCTTCTCTGCTGCAATCTAACTGCAGTCCACCATTGGACCATAATCCATAATTTACAGTTTGAAATGTAGTGAAATGTAGATAAAAGGAGGTATGAAAGGATAAAAAAAACTCTAGAATAAAGTGATAAAAACAGGAATAAAGGGATAAAATGAGAAGAATAAACACAATTAATAAGCATGAAAAATAATTATGTGGTTGCAACCTCTGTCTACTGTATCTGCATATGGATGAGGCAGGCAAACAGTGACAGTGCAAATAGTGCAATATGAAAGTAATTTTAGGAAAACTGTCACCGTATAAAGAACAAACCACCATATGCATAAAATCTTAGTAGTGGACTAGAAAAAGTTTACTTTTTCTTGCATTCAAACAAAGGGATCTACATTTGTATTTAGCACAGTCACTGTATCATCCAAAATCATTACATTACATGTTGTGCAATCTTAGCAAAGGAAAGATATGTGCTTACTTCTTTCTGTCTCAGTTAATGTTGTTACGTTAGAGTGTAAGAGTCAAATGTCTGAAGATAGATTACAACACTTCCACACACTTCCATCTTTCCATTAGCTGACAATCAGTAGTGTTTTTGAGAATCAATACAGTATCACGAAATACAATATCATGATTCTTAAATGTTTGGACATTGTTTTACAACCCTAGCGACCATCATGCTCAAGTAAACTGTATGGAGTCTGAAGAGAGATGATTTTTGCGGTTGACAGGATCGTTGCTTGCAGTGAGGATAAATGTTGCGACATGCTGCTTAACACACATATGCACTTAGGAGTGTGTATGTCCATGTGCATTTATCATCATTGGTTACCTGTAGACTGTGGTCCATCACAGGGAGCCACAAATTAATGCAGGTCCTAGGCAGAGACCACCCACAGAAGCCGAGCACATTGTGAGGATGTATTCCCTTTGACCTGAAAGCTTCCCCTGTTGAATAAATCATGACAAAGTATACCAGCTTCACACCAGTTTTCTTTTTTATCTTTTATCCTGCCCATCCTCCGAATGTGCCCTTGAGAAACTACAGAAAAGACGAGAGAGAAAAAAACATGGACACACCACCACAGGAGGTAGTGTGAAATCATTGTTTCCATGGAAATGGCAGGCAAAAGTAAGCCCATTATCAATTCTGAGGTATTGACTCTCGTTCACTGGTGATATTTAACCTTCATAGATGAATAGGACGTCATGCGTGCAGAGGAATTGATAAAGCCGCCACGTTCACCGAATTACGATTGATGTCTTTATCATTTGGAGACTGGCCTAACTACAGCTCCCTTGCAAATTACTCTCCTTGGCCTCATCTATCAGACTATTGAAGTTGGGCATTGGCTTACCATTAGTGTGGAAAAAAAAGAGTTCTACAAGGGAAATACGACCACCGTTACCTAGTTTAGTTTGTTGGTTGGAGAGAAGAAAGTCCTTCAGTAAGAATTTGTTGCACCTGCTTCTTTGTGGCCTATTCCTGTAAATACAGAACATAAAATCGTCATGGCTGACCAGTTAATACCGGCTAATAAAACCATAATTTATCTGTAAACTTTACATCTGTGAGCAGTTTTTTTTTTTCCTCCAACAAAAGCTGTTGGCAAAGAACAAATCCAGCATCCCACCAGTTCATACTCAACCTGGCAAACAAACAGGCTGACACATCCTTTCTCTGCTGGGCCCCGTTGATTTGTCACTTTGACTCCCAACACCCGCAGATCCATTTTAGTGTAAAACGACCTGTCCAGAGCCACGCTCTCAGCAGAAGGCAAGAGATGTTGGAAAACCAGAGCAGAAAGGTCACTGAATTGTGAGGTGAGGCAAATGGTGGATGAGGCAGTGGTCTCCCTTTGTTGTGGCTAAACCGAACAGAAGGGGGTCCGGATGACAATCCCTCATCCGGCCTGGATGTGTGCAGCTTAATCTCTCATGATGTTCTGGGACAGAATAGTCGGAGCAGCTTGTACCTGCCTGTTCGTAACCCAACGAGTGCTTCACACGCCACTCCAGCTATTACCTAATGGTGTTGTTTGGCTCAGTTTAAAATGATCGTTGTGATGAGATTGTATCGGACATAATCACACACAAAACAATGAAATGCGCTGAACTGAAGAGCAGCTCCTGAAATACACGATGACACACACAATTACACAACAGGCCACCTGTCACTTCCACAACCAACTCATCATGTTTAACGAGTTAATTGATTTCAAAACAACTTCACTCACACAGAAACATATTGTTTTGCATGAAAGCACAATTAACCTGATGATCACTTGCACAAACAAAAGTAATCACCCACACCTTAACATAACATGCTGGTAACACTTAATTTGAAAGGATGTGCATAAGACTGTCATAACCATGTCATGACCCCAGCCATGAAAACAAAGGAGTCTATATGAACGTTTATGGTTGTTGTCACCGTCATTTGTTTGAGATGTCTTTGTTATGGCAACTTGACAAGCCAATCAAACCAATAAAGTCCTTGTTATGACAACTTGACACAAACCAAATCAATACTCTTTGTTATGTCAACTTGACATTTATCGAGCCGATAATGTCTTTGTTATGACAACTTGACATTTATCGAGCCGATAATGTCTTTGTTATGACAACCTGAGATTAACCAAGACAACACAACCTGCCAATGCCTCTGTCACAACAACTTGACATTATTAAACTTAGAGAAACTATTCAGCTTCATGTCATAACGTCACATTATACTGTCAGATGTGGTTCGTTTTTGACATTATGAGAGCATCATATTTTATTACACTGTCAATCTACCACTGTCTTATGACACTGCTTTTGTAATTGTGTCATGAATAATTCCCTTGACCTCAACTAAAGTGGACGTGTCATAAAGCTGACATTAAATGTTATAAAGTCAGTTATGTGACAGGTTAGGCTGTTGTGGTTAATGTCAAGCTGATTTATGAATTATTGGCTTGGTTAATGTCAAGTTGTCAGAACGAGTGATATAAGTGACGGAATGACACTAACTCACAACAGTTGTAAACATTCATATAGACTCCTTCATGTTCATGACAAGTCTTGTTATATGGTTATGAAACTCTAATGACAGTTTTATGTGCACCCCTTCAAATAAAGTGTTACCAACATGTTTAATTATAGAAGGTTCTGCTTTCCAGAGATTGCTTTTCTTTGCCCACACTAGATAAAATTTGAATTTTACCTTAGAGGTACAGTGCGATATAAACAGTGCCAAGATTAATATGAACACAGCGCAGTCTCTTATCTCCCCAGTGCTCGAGTATGCCAGCTCATTCACAGATTTGATTACTCCTTAGTTTACATTTCCCTCACCCCTGTTTGCTTCCCCAGCTATCAAGCTACCACTGTGTGGTGGAGGACTGATGTTATGTACAGAATGCCAAGCACACTGAAGCTGTTCCCAGGTAATGAACAAGAGATGTAGGCCCAGGTATCGCACAGCCACGTAATGTTCCCATTTCAGTCTTTTTGATGGGGGATATGGACCAAGGCCAAAATAATTAGACCCACACTGACTGTATGCTCAGGCATAAACTCATTGTACACACGGTGGAGTGTAAAAGCTCTTATTTTTGGTTTTGTTTGTTTCCGAGTTCCTGTGGCTTTTCGAAAGAGAAGCATGTTTGTTCAGAGATAAGCCAAGGTTGCTGTGCCGCTCGTCCTCCTTATCTCTGATTCATAAGCCAGATGGGTCCTCTTCTTCCTCTGCTTTCTCCTTCTGTTTGTTCTTTGCCTTGTGATTCGAGTTCTCCTCCTCCTCTTCTTCTCTTCTCTCCTCTGCTCTTTTAACTTATGCTCCGATCCTCTATCCCTTCCTGCTCTGTTTTCTCCTCCTGCTTGTTTTTTTACTGATTTCTCTAATCTTGCTAATATCTTGTTATTCATCTCCTCCTCCTTCTACCTCAACTTATCCTCATTTGCTCTTCCTTTTACTGCTAACTCTATCCTTTATGGAATGGCAGCACCGTGTAGAGTAAAACCCAAACAAACAGTGATTTATCTTTAAAGGGAGTTTTGGACCAAGGAATGAAAGGAACGACAAAAAAGGTCCCTCCATCTGGTACCTGGACATCTACTCCTTTATAGTTGTCTACCAGTGTTGGATTCAGGCTGTCTGAAGGGCAGGGGCGAAAAAAATAAAAAGGCACCAGCGGTGTGCTGTGGGGCTCCAGTATGCCACAAGTCATGATGCACATTTTCTGCTAGAAGGACACTGACCATGTTTTCCCCACCGGAACATCTCCCTAGAGGGCATTTTATCATCTTGTTTTGGACATTGGACCGCCATATGGGCACTTTTGTCATGTTTTGTCCACTGGAAGGGCACAATATCCTGTTTTCTCTATTGGAAGGAGTTCTCTTGAGCCACTCTGTAGGACATTTATTGTGTTTTTCTACCATAGGGACATCCAAGAAGGCACTTTTGTGGCATTTTTCTTTTTTTCCAGGGGCCAGAATCACCCCAGTGACGTCTACTGTATGTTATAAGTAATAAAGAACGGCAGCATAGAAGGGTAATTGACATACAGGGATAACCGATTAAACAGCACACCATGTGTACTCAAAGCTTGCACATCACGCTGTTTGTACTGAAGGGTAGATAACCAGCGTAACGAGGGGGTATGTTGGTAAATTGCGTTGCAGTCAGGGGTCTCAGCTACACTTTATCAAGGATCACTCTGCTAATTAGCATAGTGTTACCTCTCTAAATAAGCAGGGCTAAAGCAGCTTGGCGTCGGCGTGAGTATGTGTGTACTGGGAAGTATCAGTCTACACATCGTGGAGTGCATTCATGGTGGTGTGTCGCACCCTTCCTTAATTGGATGTTTGAATGTACCCATTTATCCACAGAAGGGCATCTAATTAGGGTCCTTTGACATTAGACACAGCTTTCGTAGCTTTGGCGGGGGTCTAGATTTCAGCCAGGCTTCCCATAGCCAGGCTTAATTGACTATTATGGTAAGGGTGGAGAGAATGTGTTCTATGGTGCTGTGAGCAGATATCACATGTGAAATGTTCCTGCTCTTAAAGTTTTGTTGATTTTGCGTGTACTTGATGAGTTTCTATGGGTGGCTGGGTTGTTGCGGCTGCCTGAGTCTTTCTGTGGTCAGCCATTCTGCTCACCGTGCTCCACAGTTAAGTGCTATATGCAAAAGTTTCTTCCATAAGTAAAAGAAAAGGCGCTGGAACTCTTTTAAATTAAAGTGAAGTATTCCCCGAACATCTTCAGATTAACCTCACATTACAAGTGCTTGGAAATGATTTTCTGCAACTTGCAACACTGTATGACTCTGCACTAATGCTGTGTTCCAGTCAAAGTCGGTGAGTGGAGTGTAAAAATGATATCTTACGAACACCTTAATGGAATTTCTCCAAATTAGGTCCAAATGTCCACTTGGACTCAAAGATTAGACTTTGGTGGTCAAAGGTCAGGGTCACTGTGACCTCATGTCTGCCCCATTATTGTGAACACAAGATCTCAGGATTGTCTTGCTGGACTGTCTTCAAATTTGGCACAAACATCCACTTGGACTTGGATGAACTGATAAGAATTTGCAGGTCAAAGATCAGTGTAACTGTGACCTCACAAAACATGCCGTAACTAAATAACTGATACACTAATTATGACAAAATTCTGCACAACTATCTAATGGGATAAAAATAATGAGGTGGTGACATTTTATATCCAAAAAGGTCAAAGGTCAATGTCACTTTGACATTATGATGTCCAGCTCTTTATCAATCCTCTGTAAAAAATAGTCTCATTGGAAATTATTCACTGGAAACACAAACGTCAATCTACGAACATGCATGCCGATATAAAACATCCATTTTAAAAAAAAGGTACAAAATCTATACCACATATCATTGAGTCTGGACAGACATGTATGTGCAACTGCAACTTGACGGGTTGGTGGAGGCATACAACCGTGAGGCAGTAACTCTACTGTATCAAGAGTTGGAAGAAATCAAAACAGAGCTGAAAGGAGAGTGATTGGAATTATATCCATCAGGTGGCAAGAAACTTGGCTCCAAATGAATGCCAATGTTTCTTTATCTCTGCCGGCAACTGTTTGATAACATATTCGGAATATGAACTGTATGAGGCAATAACATGTCAGTATTGTGTTTACAGCATGTTGTGCTGCCCCCAAGTGGCAAATAAGTCAATTATGCAGGTTGTGCTGCCCCCAAGTGGCAAATAAGTCAATTATGCAGGTTTAGGGTCAAGGTCACTAAAATCAAAATAACAAATGGCACACCAATTGAGTGTCTTTATTTTACAGTTAATAACGCTTCAATTTTTGTCCTTTTTCTCTTTTTAACAGAGGATCCAGAACACAACAGACACGTTGTTGAATCTAACTGGACGGAACATGACTGACTTCTTGGTCAAGACTTTCAAGCACTCTGGTAAAACCAGGTAAGGCTGGTAATATCTGTTTTTCTGAACTGGGGTATCACAGTGTGTTCATGTATCTGGTGGCACTTAGGAGACTAGTGCCTGTCCTCCAGCGCTTTGGCTTTGGTCGCAGATTTCTCTCCCCTTTTTTTTGACACAAAAAGAGCCAAATTACTACCTGGGCTGCTGTTTTGGTGTTGGTACATCCACTTTTAGAAGGTCAGTTGAGTGTAATATGAATGAAAGGACAGAATCCTGCACACTGTGCTGCCATTTCCATCTCTACATGTTATGCAGTTGTCATGCTTTGACAAATCCTGCTGGGCCTCTCTTTGATACGCTTCCCTTAACCTGTCATTTTACTGTATGAAAACATTTAGAGCACACTGTCAGTGACAGAAATGATTAATCGTATGCATTACGTTGATGTATTTGTTTATCCGTTTGAAGGTTTGGTCATGTTACCAGAACATGTTGTTTATTTCCATGTTTCTACTGTAATGTCTGCTTTTACTGTATGTCAGTGTCTTTGTGTGTGTGTGTGTG